>JAGFMF010011631.1:617771-656079 GCA_019455555.1 Galemys pyrenaicus
TCCCCGCTCTGTCTGTGGTGAATCCTCTCACCCCCCACACCTCTGGCCTGTACCCCAGTGCTTGTATGCATAAATAAATAAATCTTTAAAAAAAAATTATATTTATGGTTGAGTTTGAGTAACTTTTTTTTTCTTACAAGTCTCTTTTATTCCATGTCTTCCTTATATTTATTTTGGTATATTCACATAATTACTTTGTACTGTTGCTATATATCTTTGGATATTTATTTTCACAGAGGATCTTAGGATAATAAAATCTCTGTCTTTCAATATCTCAACAAAATGACTTACTTGGTCCCATTCATGTTAGTTTTTGCTTTCTTGGTTATAAAATTCTTGCTTCAAAATGATTTCCCTTCACTTTGCCTTGTGTATTTTAATTTTTTAACGTGGTGGCAAGCTTAGTACAGAAATAAAAATTTCATCATAAAACTTACAAAATGATCTCATGACTTATATAAAAATTTCAGACTTTCTTTAAATTTTCATAGACTTGAATTTGTTTATACAGGATATTAATCATATAACAGGAAGGTTAAACTGAAACTAACATATTAGTGGTCACTATCAATAGAAAGTTTATTAAATAAATGCTGTGAAATTTAAGTTAATATGTAGGTTACAGTGAGAATTAAATTTATAAAATTTGAATTAATCTACAATTTTAAGAATTATGCTTATTATAATAAAGGTTTGGGCTCTCTTTTTACAATTTGATCAAACTTACATTTATTATACCCACATTGACTTTAAGTTTTTCTTTAGAATTAAAAAAAATTAAAGTATCCTTTCTAATTTAGCCAAATAATTTTTAAAAGTATGAAGTGAAAATAATGAAGACAGAAGAGATTAATCCATGTAAATGATGTCAGAAAACATCTGACATAAATTATACTCATCAAAAATCAGTAAATTAGCCTTCCATAAATTGGCTATTGAAAATAGTGCTGCAATGAACATAGGAGTGCAATATCTCTTTGAATGAGTGTTTTTGCATTCTTTGGATAGATACCTAAGAGTGGGATTGCTGGAAGTGTCCAACAACCGATGACTGGATTAAGAAGATATGGTATATATACATAACAGAATACTACTCAGTGATTTAAAAAAAGAAATCTTGACATTTGTCAAGATGTATGACATTTGACATAGATGTAATTCAAGGGGATTATACTCAGAGAAATAAGTCAAAAGGTGAAAGCCAAATTGTTAGATGATTTCACTCATAGAACATAGGGTAACAAAACAAAGTAAAGGCAAAACCAAACCAAAACAAACCTTAGCAATTTACTGTAGAATTGAGATTACTAGATGGGGATAAGGAGGGTAGAGAGCAAAGTGTGGAGAGGACCCAGTGGATTATGGTGGAAGATTATGAATGCACTGGTGGTGGATGTGGTGACACACATTGAAGTATGAAGCTACACCTCTGAAATCATACACAGTCTTGTATACCAGCATTACCTCAATAAAGGGTAATACAACTTAAAAACAAGGAAAAACCAGTTTTTCCAAAGCTGGAAATAGCAACTAGGGAAAGAAAAGGGAGTCAATCCCTACTAAGCATGTGTTACATATTTCATATTACAAATACTTTATATGCACAAAGCCATTACACCTTGAATCCTTGAAAAGAACTGGTGAAATAGCCGTTGTTACCCCTATTTTCCAAACAAGAAAACAGAGACCCAGAGATCTTGTATATCTTGCTCTGGATTAGGATTCAGAACAGTTCTTACACCCAATTTCTCTCTGAATCACTCCAACGTGCCTCGTTTTATTGAAGATGCAATCCTCACTCCCATAATGAAGAAAAATTTCTATTAGACAGATGGTTACTATGTTCACCGCAGCATTGATTGTAATATCATACACTTGAAAATAATCCAAAATTCCATAAAAAGTGAAAATCACATGATGGAATTTACATTGCAATGAAAAAATGAACTCTTAAATGGGTAGGTCCAAAAACCAATATTGAGTAGTAAAAGCAAGAGTCAAAATAATAGATTATATATATTTAAAACATACAAGATATGAGCTGCAATGTATGAGCTGCTTATGAATTTGTATGTACAAGCATGTTTTAAGATATGAAAATTGATTTGAAATAACATTTAAAGCAAATTGTATTAGTCTCTGAAGAGTGAGAAGGATCAAACTTGACTGGGAAATGGTGGTTTAGTTTTATGTTTATTATTTGATTTTATTTTTTAAATGTGGAATAAAAGTGATTGCTATATTTGTACTTTTCTCTATTTAACATCTCTTACTTCAGGATAAAACCTGAAACTTTGAGAAATCTTTCCTTTTGACTTCCTAATGTACTGATGCACACCTGTACAGGAGGAAGCACATAATGCTCTGCTACTAAAACTATTTTATAACAAAATGCTATTTAAACTCTTTTGTCTGTGTGTGTGTGTGTGTGTGTGTGTGAGTAGTTTTACTCTTGCCTTCTTTCTATATTACATAGGATAATATAGCTAAAGAAACTTTGTTCTGAGGGGTTTCTTGAGAGACCATTGTAGAACAATGCCTTCATTTTATAGATGAGAAACAGAAAACCCAGAGTCCTGCTGAGGGTCACAGATCATATTAACACTGCAGTCAGGATGAGACCTCCTAAATCACATCGGAATGTTATGTAAACTATTTTCCCCCAATTGTCATCTTCAGTTATCCTTCCTTCCCTTCCACCCTGTAGCCCCTATACCCTGAGAGAATTCTACCCCTCTCTTACTTTTCTTGTTACAGTTGTCTTGGAGTTAAAGTATTTAAAGTGTATTTCCTTCACTGGAAGATGAACTAGAACATGGATTCCAAGAAGTCCAGGGTCATATCTGATTTGTTTTCGTAGTTTTGCACAGAATAGGTGATCAATAAATATTTGTTAAGCAGACTACCTTGGTTATTATCTTTATGATTTTGCCATTTGGCATGAAGAACAATACATTTAAAAGAATTTAGCACTTAGACTTGTTATAACTCTAGTAATCAAGCAATAGAACTATTTCATATCTAATCTTCATATTAGAGATTATTGGATTCAGGAAGGTGAGCCATAATATTCTTTTGCTTGAGATGTACATTATAGGAAAGATGTGTTTTGAACACTGAACTTGCCTCATCATCCTAATGGTGTGTGACTCAATACAGTATAGACAGTTTTTCCTAAAGGAGCAAACATAAATGACCCCAGCATCATCTTAATCTTGTATTCTCAACATTCAGCCCCTGCAGCTGATGCATGTTTAAAAGATTTTCACTCACACTGCTTTGCCAGTGTGATAGATTTTATTCACCAGCTGGGATTTTCATGTGTTCTGTAGCTTCCCATGGCTTTTAACTGGGCTTGGGTCTTTCTGCTTTCCTCATATTAGTAATGATTCTGGAATAATGGAAAAGGGCTCAAATCCAAGCTTCACAGCAATTTAAATATCACTTTTTATAGTTTTCTCCCTCATATTTTTAGAGCATTCTGTCTACTAATATTAACACCACAGCTTGAGGCAGGTGCAGACCAATTTTCCTTTATGGATGTTTTGACCCTTAAAAGTCCTTGCTCTGTTTCTGAGCCCTTCCAACATCAGCCTGACATGCAAACCAAGAGCCTATATCTACTCATTCCCTATACAAATGCAAGTAAGAAGAACCATTTCTTTAAGAAGAACCATTTCTTTTCCCCTCATAGCAGACTCTACAGATTATAAAGGTACACAGATCCCCCTGCTTTCTGTTAGTAATTCAAGTAGGAAATCTACATATTTAGAGGACATGTGAAGTATCAGATTGCAGTTTTTTGAACAGAATGATATTCGGTTAATGGAACAGTAAAAAACAAGACAACCAAAAATGGGGTCACTTATGCTAAGTTCCAAATCACAAAACAGTTTTGGCCTCTCCGAGAAATAGAATCTTATACCATTCATTCAGGAATCACCTGGCCAACAGAAGTGAGGTAATCTGCCACAGACCCCTGCATCCCCCAAAGGAAAGTGACTTTGCCACAACCAATTTGCATTTTGCTAATTTTACTTCCTTGTTCCTTCTCCCTTCTGCCTATGAAAGTTTTTCATTTGTACATTTCTTCAAGTTTCTTTCTATCTGCTAGTTGGGATTCTGCCCAATTTGTGAATCATTGAATAAAGCCAATAATATCTTTAAAATTTACTCCATTGAATTTAGTATTTTAATAGAATGAACTTGATACAAACTTAGCAAAATCACTATGGCTGACATATATGAAAAACTTGGATGCATGGTGACATATTTATAGAATCAAAGTTATACTTTAAATTATATAAATGTTAATTTTGTTGAGCAGATGACCAGAAAATATTTCCTACTGGGTTCAGAGAAAACAGAAAAGCATTTTATGTTGAATACCTTGTTCTATCTTCTTAAATGAATAACTAATTTAATCTGTGATAGGAAAACATCAGAGCAGATGGCCCTTCTCATTAATGAACAGTAATGAAATCATAAACATGCTGAAGAGAAAGTCATGAGAGGCTACAGGTCAGATGTGCATTCAAATGTTTATCTCAGTACCCAGAGGTCAACCAATGGGAAAGCAGTTGTGAGATTGAACATGGACTCTCCTCTTATTTCCCTATCCTGCTGGTCACCCTCAAATGATTGAGTCTTCATTGTTCAGTATCCCTGAAAAATAGTCTACCAGGTGAATCTAAGAAAGGTAATCTTATTTATGAATATATAAGCAAAAGTTATGGTAGTAACAAATGGAATCCAGCAATATGTCACAATAATAATGTGATATGAATAAGAAGGGTTTATTCCAGGAATAAAGGAGTAGTCAACAATCGGAAATCTGTTAACATCATTCAGCACAACATCAAATGTGGTTAGATGGATTATATATGTGTGGTGCTTCTGCATCCAGTATTGGGCCTGAAGTGTTCAGGGCAGGCAATTAGAAGGGAAAGGAGGATATGAAATAGAACACCAATCAAGGGCAAATTGGAACCTAGAATGACAAACCCAAGTGGTTTTTTTCATTTTACCCACACTTCCAACTTTGATAATGTGGGTGATCTGTTGGAGAAACAGATGCCCTTGGACATGAAGTAGAAGATACACCTGATCCAGTAGGAGGAGTTGGAGAAGATAATATGGTAACTGAAGAATATGTGGGACTGATGTCAAAAATATACCTGATGCTCTAGCACCTGACTAATACAAACTTTCCCAATCTAATCATTCCTGCTGTTTCATTTCACCTTCCAAATGTCATGCAGATTTCTCTGTAGGCAATCCAAGCCTAGAACTATATAGGGAAGGGAATTCTGAGTTAAGGAATTCTGGTAAATGTAACACAAACACACACACACACACACGAAACCCCTAAGAAAGTGCATATATATTTTTATGTTGGTATGAATAAGGAGAATGGCACAGAAAGATATATCCCTGGTTAAAAAGCCAGGTTTCATCAGGGAAATAGTAGTAGAATAAAAAAGTATAAATAAAATATTGTATATTGATGCAACAAAATACTATGCAGCTATTTTAAAGAACAAGATGGGATTTGTGTCCATATGGAAAGATGTCTTAAAGTTAAATGGAAAAAAGCAAGTCAACAAAATATCTAAAATATAATCTTATTTATGGAAAAATAAATCTGTGTATATATATATCAAATTACTATATGTATATATATCATTTACTGTGTTACCTTTGAACAACTTATTTTATCTCTGTATATCTTATTTGTAATCTGGACATAGTAATAATGATAGTATCTGAATCGCAGAGTTGTGAATGTTAAATAAGACCCATAAGCTATCAAAATAGTGCTTGGCAAATTGTAAGTGCTCAAAAATATTAGTCATCATCATTATTAATTTGGTTATTTCTACTACTATTAATATATCTGAATGGAAATTTCTGTCCTCCTTCTCATACTTTATAAACCCACTCAATTTTATCCTGTCAAATAAAGGAGAAAAGAAGGAAGAGAAGGAGATCTGATGTAAACAGAGGTGCCCCAGAAGGTTGTCACTGGCCCATGGGTCAGTGAGTTGTAACCCTGGGTAGTCATTAAAAGAATGTCGATGGCGAAAAGACACAAGGTCAAGCAATGCTTATCCAGAAAAAAGCCTGGGATTGAGACAGGCAGTTTGTGTGAGTGAGTGAGTGAATGAGTTAGTGAGTGAGAGTGTGTGGTTGTGAGTGTTTGTGTGTTCTCATGTTAGCAAAAAGATGCTTTAGTATAAATTGGGAAGAACCAATATCTGCAGAGAAGGAATGCCTAAAATATTTTTCAATTCTTCCAAATGTGGAACATACTAGCTTGTATTTTTGGATTCACACATAAGAGTTAAAAGAAGGGACTGCCAGCATACTCATTTATGCACTCTGAGTCCTGCAATTTATTTCACTGTATTTGCTGTTAGCAGGGAAACATTTATTTATTTAAAATTACTCAGAATACAGCACAAAGAGCTATTCTATAAGTATGAAATATGTTTAAACTGCAAAAAAATCCGCTTCTTGCACTTTTGACAGGTTGTGGCCACAGTAAAAGCAACACTAGGCTTCTTTTGTTTCTAGATGCTGCTGGAGGAAATGAAACAATGGGGCATGAACATGGTTCTCAACCTTTTTTTCTACAGGGGCACACGTGGCTGACTAATGTTCCCTAGCACAATGCTCTTCTAAATGCAATTCCCAGCTCAGTGGCCATTACTTCATCTCATTCACTGCCACCCAAGAGAGCATTTCAGGATACAAATGAGTGAGACTGACATTGGAAGAGGATAACCTTGGAGACATTCTATTTTTTTAATTAAAAATGTAATACATGAATATGTTCTCATTGCAAAAGACTTAGTATGGAAATATAGAGAATATATTTCTGTTTGGAATACGCTCAAACTCCTCCTCTCCACAGAGAGGTTATTAAATTATTAACAATTTGGTGTGTATTCTTTATCTTAAATTTGCATTTATATACATTTATATGTGTTCATATATTTATTTATAGCTGTATCTATCTATATATCTACACACACAGGGTTATTTTTCTATAAATCAGATCATAGTTTAGGTAATATTTTGGTGACTTGCTTTTTTTCCACTTAATATCATAGCATTGGCTATCTGTCCAAATGGGTACATTCAGATCTATCCTGATTTTTATAACAGCAATATATGGGATGCATAAACACACTATATTTTATTTAACCTTTCTCCACTTGGTGAATATTTATGTTTCTTTTTTATTACAAAAAAACAAGGCTGCACTGATCATACTTGATCATCCTGTACGTATCTCTCTGTGCACAATGTATTTTTAAGAACAGATACCTAGAAGTGGAACTGTGGGTCAGAAAATACATGCATTTTAAAATCTATTTTAGGGTTTAATTAGATGTAAAATTTCCTAAAATTTATATTAATTTATTCTCTATAGGGTCATATTTTTCATTCTTTAAAAAAAGATTTCTGCAGTAGTTATTTACTTACTTACCTACTTACCTATTTATCACCTACCTAACTTAAGGAGGAAAAAAAAGCAGGTCAAGAGGTAAGAGGAATGGTAGGTACAGGTAGTATATTTAAATGTGGTAGTACAGGTACCTTGCTGAAAAGTTAATCTCTAAGAAAAGGCTGAAAGAAATTCTAAACAAGCCATTCAGATATCTGAGGAAGAGGCTTCAAGATAAGAGGTAATGGTAAATAAAAGTATCTGAGGTGGGCAGATAGCTGGGGTGTACTAGGAAAAGCAAGGAGGCTAGTGTGGCAGAACTTGAGTAAGAAAGGGAGAAAGAAGAGAAAGATAATGGGTGTGTGGGAGTATCCATCTCCTCAGGCTCTTCCTAATAGGACAACTTATTGATTAAAATGTTGGCCAAAATATCAATGGATGTCACTCTGCAGTTTTGACATTGAATTCTGCATGATTACTAATAAGATGTACAATCTTTTCACATGTATACATCTTTCTAGTTCTTATTGTTTGTCTTTTCCTATCTTACTTTCAATTTTTGAATGGATTTTTTTTATTTGGTTATGCATACAAAAACTGGCGTGTAGGCTAGAGGTACAGTGTGGGGAGGCAGGAGAGGATTCACCAGAAACAGAGTGGGGAGCAGAACAGGCATATCTACTAAAATAAACTGTTGAGAGGAGCAGTGGGTTAGACAGGAGAGGTCTGTTGCACCATGTAGGTTAGCTTCCTGGCCGCGGAAGTAGTGGTGGGCAAAAATTTGATCATGTGGAGACCTTAATCCCTGTGCCACCAGGGAGGCCCTAGACCTTCTTTTTAAAAAAATATTTTGTATGTTTTTATTCGGGATGGGGGAAGGGTACAGATATTTTTGCCAGAAATCTTCCAATAATTAACTCTTCTAGGAATCTACCCAAATGTCACAAAAACATTCGTTTGAAAGGAAAACTCCACTCCTATACTTATTGCAGCATTATTTACATTAACAAGATATGGAAACAATCCAAATGCCCCCAAACAGATGATTGGATCAAGAAGATGTGGTACATATACATAATGGAATACTATTTAACAATCAAAAAAGATAAAATCATCCTATTCACAGAAACATGGATGGAGATGGAAGGGATTATGCTCAGTGAAATAAATCAGAAGGAAAGAAAAATATCAGATGGTTTCACTTATAGGAGGAACTTAGGGAAAACAAACAAGAGATCAGGGTGATAAAAGACAAAACAGCAGGCAAACTATAAATTGGAGATATTCAGCTGGGGATAGGGAGAGAGAAGGATCAAAACATGGGAGGGAAGAGCACAAGAGACTAAGGTGATGGTTCACATGCATCTCGGTGGTGGTGACTGTATGAGGATTACACCTGAGAGAAGAATGAACAACGATGTAAAAACTACATAAAAAAAATAAAAGAATTTAAAGTAAGATTTAAATACATTGTATAAGGTATACTGATTTCCAATTTGATTCTGGTGTCTCTTCTCCTACAAAATATTAATAAAGGAAATTCCTCATTGTATCTTCAGAAGTGTATTTACATGCTTTCTGGATTTTGTTCAGCTAGTGCTGGTTATGGTTTTCTATACCTTGGAATGTGCTATGCTCATAAATATAAATTGACTAGATATTTTCTTATTGATTTTTAGGATTTCTTTATATATCCTTTTGAAATTAACATGTAAATATTTTCTTCCAGTTTGTCTCAACTTTTATGAAAACAAATCTGTATGTTTTAATTATGACTTCTAGTTATCATTTTAAGCTAAAGGAAACCCTTCCTACCATAAAATAGAGGCACACTTTGCTATATTCTGTTCTGACAGCTTTATAAATTTGTTGTTTGTTGTATTTAACTTTTTAAAATACTTGAGATTTATATTTGTGAATGTCACAGTTAAGGTATGACCATAACACACACAGACACACACACACACAGACAGATTATGTACTTTTCTGATTTGAAGTACAAAGATTATAATCTGTTATTAGATCCTCTATTTTGTTCTAATATTCTGTTTCCTGTCAATACCACACCTTTTCCATTATTAAAATTTTATAGTGTATATACATATTGAATTGCTTTTTTTATTGTCTTTAAAAATATTCCCTGAGATTCTATTTTTGATGAATCTCAGAATTTATTAAGGTCTATTTTATTGGTTTTCATTTAAAAGTATTGATAATTTTGGGATAATATCTGTAATACAGTGAGTGTTCTCTTATAGAGGACCAAATACCTTTCCATCTATTTACATTTCCTTTCATTATTTTCAGTGAATTTCTCTGTAGTCTTGTTACAGTTTCTATAGTAGGTCTTGCATATTTCTTGTTTGGTTTAGTCTTGGGAATTTTGTACTTTGTGTTGCTGTTTATGAGTAGGCCATATTACATTTTATCTTCTACTATCTTGATTTAACTTTATTAGAGAAGTTCAGCAAAACAAAACAAAATCAAAAAATCCTGAAGTAAGTAAGGTATAGTTTTCCTCTGATTGTAGTCATTTAATGATCTATTTCTAGTAACAGAGCATCTGAATTGATTCCCTCATGAGAACAATCTCTGGGATGTGACTAATCAGAGACTACCTTTAGCCCTTGCTTTAGGATATTTATTTATTCAGAGAGGAAGAAATTAGGCCAAGCCCTGAGGCTCATATACATTCAATTATCCTGGAATCTGAGAATAACAAAGCAATATGGCTGGGACTTCTCTCTCTTTCTACTTTCACCCCTGCTGTTTTATTTTGATATCCTTTTGTTTCAGGTTTTAATTTTACACAACTAAATTTTTTAAAATTACACAATATTTTATGTACATAGAAAAGTGCATAAGCTAATATGACCCTAATAGTGAATTATTACTATGACTCCAGTTTAATAACAATTTAATTCACTGCTTGCCACATTTGGTTCAGAACTCTTTTGCTATACTTTTTATTAGTTCTGAGAAATAATACATTATAAATACTACTAAAGCACCACTTCTTTCCCTTCCCATTCACTCGGTTTTGGTGTTTCACCCTTACAATGTTTTATATTTTTTACAATTTTCATGTGTAACACAAAATTATATTTATCTTGTATGTTTTGAAAATTTGCATAGCTGAGATCATAAAATATGTACCTTTTTGTAACCTGATATTGTGGCTTCTCAAATTTATCCTTGTTGATGAGTGTAGTTCCTTCAAGTTGTTCATGATACTTTTGTTTCTATCCCATTGGTCATAGTCTAGTCACATGGCTACATCTAGTGGCCAGGGAAACTAAGAAATGTAGTTTTTCTTTTAGGCAACCATGAACCAGGCTAAAATCAGGGATTTTGTTTTTAAGGAAGAAGAGGGAAACTGGTAGTGGGGTACAAGTTGCTATCTAAGTCAAACACCTTTTATTATAATGTCTACTATAGATTTCTCATGTAGACCTTTATTGGGTTAATGTGTTTGCTTCCCTTACCCCTTAATTTATTAAAGGATTTCCATTTTACTTATTTTTACTTATTTTTAATTGAGGTAATATTTGGATTCCCTTATTAGTGTTTAAAAAGGGGTTAAAAGTCAACTTAATTAGAAATAAATGTTAAACTGTTTTTTGGCATCTTTTAAGATGATTATATGGGCTTTACTTTAATTTGATAATGTAACATGTTACATTAGTAGGTTTCCAAATGTTAAACTATCCTTGCATTCCAGGAATACATTTTAATCAGTTAATAACTTGAATCATATCTGGTAGAAATAGATTACTCCCCTTTGAAACAGTGCAGTTTAACTTCAGATTTAAATACTTTCATAGTTTTAAAGGCTTATTCTATTTTTATTTATTATCTGTATGTGTTATTATAATCAAGATTATGCCAGTGATAAAGAGTTAATGGGGTAGCATTTTATCATTTTTAAATTATGGAAAATTTATTTAACCTAGAAATTACCTCATTAAGTTTTAATATAATTTTTTCATAATACTTGATCTGGGGTCTTTGAAAGGAATAGATCTTTGATTACTTTTAAAATTTCCTCTGTAGTATGCTTTTGAGGAATCAGTTTTTGTGGTACATATGTTTTTCTAGAAAAATCAACCTCGTAATTTAGATTTCTAAATTTGTTGGCATTAATTCATAGAAAGCTTTCTTTTGCACTTGAAAAAAGTTTGTGTTTTTATGTTCCCTATCTTCTGCTATTCATATCTTCTATTTTTTCCAATGTTGGAATTGCCAGAGATTTCAAAGTTGGACATTTAAGGTTGGACATTTAAAGAACCAGTTAATAGTTTTATTAGCAGTCTTTTCAGATTTTCTGCTTACTTTATTATTTTCTGCTTTCAACTTTTAAATTTTCTCTATCTAAATTGGGTTCGTTTTATTATTTTTCTTCTAAACTCTTACATTGTGCATTTAGGTCATTATTGCAGATATTTTTTCTTGGTTACTCATTCCTAACTCTCTACCCCTTGCCTACTTATTACTACAGAGGCTAAAATAATTGGGTACTAAATTCTTACATATTCTTGGAGATAGGTATAGTTATGTCTTCCAGATGTAAGAGGAAGTCTTCTATGGGTACACAGGGAAAAATTTTTTAAAAACTACTCACTACTAAACCCCAAATACAACATTTGGGAGTTGAATCAATATTCCAGTTTAGGTGTCCCATCTGATAAGTCAGGTTTTCATTTGGGAAAATCCTATGCAGAAATCAAATACGAACAAGTCAATTAGCTTATTTAAAATTATTTCTTCCCTCCTAAAATCCCAGTTCTTTTCTCAAATGCCTCACTGGTTTAAATGATTTTATCAGGACAGCACTATTGCTTTTGCTTTGCAAATACACTTTAAAAAATTGCAGAGGAATACAACCTGCCCAAAATCTTTAACTGAACATGTCAACACCACTGTCTTCATTAAATATTTTTTAAATTCATCAGGCACTTTAGGTATATTATAGAAATAAATGAAAGAAGACATAGTCTTTGTTCTTAAGGGTTTGTCAGACTAAGAGAATAAGCATACACACATATAGTATCATATATAATATACATGTGTATGTATGTATGTGTATACACACACACACACATATATGGTGAATAGAAGTGAAAAAGACAGAACAAGGATTTAGGTAGAGATGGTAATATAGGAAAGATGATTATAGTTTGCTATAGAAGGCCTCTTACAGTGAACTCCTTCATTTCTCTGGGAGAAACAACCCCAGAGAGGTGCAGAGACATGCTTAAAATGAACTAGAGTTTGGAAAAGAGTCAGTACTAGAACTGGCTCTCCTAACTCTGCTCTGGTATTCATTTTAATGTCGTACATGGCTTCTCTCAGTTGCTTTCAGGAAGCAAATGGCAATCCCCCTGTTACTCACACTTGCTTTACAAGACCTTTATACTCTAATCTAGTTTTATAAAAAAAAAATACATTAGCCATCACCTGTGGGATAAAATTCAGTGCCTTGGAGATTCTACCCTCTCAGAAAACCCATCCCTACCTTTTTTTCCAAAACCCTCTTGTCAAAGGCCAGACCCTCTTCTTCCTGGAGGCTTTGAAAACAACTGTAAGGTTAGATTAAAAACTTTCTTTAGGGGCCTCCCTGGTGGCGCAGTGGGTTAAACAACGCACTATGAGGCAAACCGCAGCCACTGCAGCATGAGTTCGATCCCTGCTGCCAGCCAGGGAGGGAACCCACATGGTGCGGCAGACCTCTTCTGCTGTGCCCGCTGCTCCCCTCAGCAGTGTACTTCTGTTGATCTGCCTGTTCTGCTCCCCGCTCTGTTTCTGGTGAATCCTCTCACCTCCCGTGACTCTGGCCTGTACCCCAGTGCTTGTGTGCATAAATAAATAAGTCTTTAAAAAAAACCCTTTCTTTATAGGGATTATGCTCAGTGAAATAAACCAGAAGGAAATGGAAAAATATTGGATGGTTTAACTTACAGGAGGACTATAGGGGAACCAAATAAGGGACCAGGAAAAAAACAGCCACAAACAAAACCCCAAACTTAACAGGCAACTATAAATCAGAGACATTATGCAAGGGAGGAGAAGGGAGAGGGATCAAAATAGGGAAGGGAAGAGCACAGGGGACTGTGGTGATGGTGCATGGGTGAATTGGTGGTGGGAGTTTTACAGGGACTATACCTGAGAGGAAAAGCAAATATTGTACAAAAATGAGCAATGATGTAAAATATATATGTAAATAAATAAATGATAATTATAAAAAATAAATTAAAAGACCCTTATTTTTAAAAATTAATTAATTTTCTTACACTGTTGATAGTTTTTGGACAGTATTTGATTTCTCCCCACAGGTGTAGTCCCCATAGTTCTCCCACCACTATAGCATTGAGACCTTTCTTCTTGTTATTTCTGTGGAAAAAATACATATGCTCTCGCTTCCACAAAATCAAACTGCATTTTCAAAGAGCCAAATACTCAGGGACTCCCAATAAATTTATCTGCATATAATAATTACTTTCTGATCTGAGGAGAAATTACATATGCTACTCAAATTTGAAACTATGATCTAATATACACAGTTCTCCACAGACTATTTTAAAAACTGAACTTTCTCACTGCTGCTTAGCAGAGCTCAAGTCTACTGCAAAAAAGAGAATGAAGCAAAGTGCCTCACCATCTGGAAAATGGGCAGAGTACATCTGAAAAAATTGTGGTGGAAAGGCACTGGTGGCAGTATCTGGGGTTACAGTTCCTTGCAGAACGTGTAATTTTTAAAAAGGTGCTTCCTCCAGGAGAATATGGGCTACTTGGATACTAAGTTAAAGGCTACAAAGGAAATTCAAATTAGCACTATACCAAGTGTAGTACTTTCAAACAAGATAGCTGTTACTTTCACCAGAACATACTATGTTCAAACATATTTTCAAAACGTCTACATGTGAAAAACACCATGCTATGGCAAATACAAAAGCTGAGTGACAGAAGATAGCATGTGATATGTAGATAGTTGCAAGGCACAGGCATGTACAGTTTGATTTTGGAATCAAGAAGTAGAATTGGAGAGAACAAGAGAGGCTTCATGAAAGAAGTAAAACTTAAACCAGTCCTTGAAGGACAGGTAAAATTCATACATATGGAGGGCAGTAAGTTGTAGAGCTGATGGCCAATTGGATGTGCTATGTAGTGAGTCCACTCTCCGTGGTCGCTGTACTGCCAAGTAAGTTGTCAAATATTTTGAAGATCACCCTAGCAAGCATTCCCAGGCACAGATTTGAAAGTGGCTACTGGGAGCTCAGGGAGCAGTTCAGGTTGGCAGGTCATCAAAAGGTAACAACTAAATTGATAAGTGATAAAGATTTGTTGTTGCTGTGTCTCCATGAGGTATGTTCTGTATACATATTTCTTATAAGATATACAATTGATCTCTCATGCACATCAACACACCTTAAATTTCATTATCATATGGATCAACCTAACAAACTCACTTAATGGGGATAAATGACAATTATTACTCTTCACCAGAACAAGAGCTATTTTGTTCTTTTATAACACTTAAATTCAATTTCAATTCCTTCTCAATACAAACTTTAATGCAATCTCACCAAGTAATAGCAGAACTGGCTGGTCTTCTCTAGAAGGTACTTCTGTTGTTTCACCTTTTGAGGCAAGTAGCCTCAGGGATGTGGAACCAATTTTCAGCAGTGATTTGCTAAGACACTGAATACACATCTCAATACCCTCATAGATAGAAAAGGAGGGTCTGATTCATCAACACTTCCCTTTAGGTCAGCAAACACTCCGGGAACAATTAGACTGTTTATAAAGCCTTGGTACCTGGAATGGTGCAAAGTCAATTTAAGAAATATATTGAATATGTGAGCTTTTCCAAATTGTCATCAACTGTTATGACAAGCTATTAAAGAAGCTATTGTAGAGGACTGAAGGAGCAGCTGATTTCAAAACAGTAAATCAAGTCTTGGTCAAGAGCACTGATGAAAAGAGAACAGGATTCTTGCTGTGTTTATGAGTGGCTCAAGACAGCTTTAATACACATCAATCACAGGTAGGCAGCGTGCTCTGGTCCGTGCCCCCAACTCTCAGTGTGACCTTTTGTGAGTCACCAGACAGCTTTCAGGCTCAGTTACTCAGTGGAAAACAAAGCCAGGGTGCAGAAACCCTCAATGAAAAACAGGCACTGCATCGCTAATGAGATTTCCTGGGGAAATAAATTCCTCACCTCTACAACCCCCTCTCTGTGTCACTCCCCACACTAGACTGCCATGTCCCACGCATTCAAGAGAAGGTGGACAAAGTGAAGTACTTGAGGCACGTGGCTGTGCTATGCTCCCAGCTTCAGAAGAATTTATCGGGAAGAATTCACTGTGCTTACGTAAAATAGGAAAGTCAGGGAGAAAGAAGTGGTTATAATATTTTGCCTAAGAAATCTGAGTAGTAGTTTGGGTTCAAAAATCTCTCAATCGGCTATGGTTTGCTTAGAAACTTGGGAGGGTTGACTCTAAATAAATAGTTGGTTCTAAATAGTTTAAGGTTGTATAACCAGTACTTTGAAATAATCTACCTCCTCTAGGCAAAAACATTTATTATTGTGAAACTTTCTGTTAAAATAGTAAAATTGGAGTTGCATGAGCATGTAACAGTGTGATTGTGGAGGAAAAAAAAGTTTGAAATAGAATGCTCAGAATACCAGATTCTTAGGAGGGTTCAGAAATGCCACAATGCTGTCCGTCTCCACAGCCTCATGGTGCACTTAGTCACTGGCAAAGAAAGAGTCTCAGGAGGAAGTGGCCAGTAGAACCTATGGCCCTGGGAATGAGGCTGCATTTGCTTTTAATATTGTTGATCCTTTGGGAGTTACAGTACACACGTACACAAGTGTCTGTTTGGTACACAAGTGTCTCCCTTCTGAGGCTTGCCCCCTTGGAAAGGTTACACATGACTGATCACTACTGATTCAGTCAGTCTATTTAGTGGCTTGTAAGAAAAGCTGACGATATCACGGCTCCAAGGCAGGCTGCCACCCCAGAGCCTCAATCGTAACTAATGGGGGTTTAAAAGGGAGATCAGAAAATATCATGCAGATAAAATACAGAGATAGGAGAAAAGACCATAACCTCAATCTGCAAAATGTAATAGCTTTGTCAAAATAAAAGCCAAAGCCAAACTCTCCCGCTGATACACCTCCCAGCTCGAGGGAACTGTTCAAGCAGAGAGGCATTTTCTATTAGCACAAACCCTGAATGCAGCAGGGAGAAACTTGGCCATAATATCTGCACAATGGCCCCTCCATGCAAACACCATTCCAGTAATGGGAAATTTTAATGATGTAAAGCAGCAAGGTCACACGATATGTCCAGGCAGCCCTTGGAAAGACACTGCCTCGGCAGATATTACAGAGGAGAGCTCAGAATTGCTCTTGGTTCATTAGGCTTTGCCTCAGGGTTTTTTCTTCCACTATTAACTACAAACAAGGTTGAGGTTCTTGTTACTCAGTTCCTTGTATGCAATGCAAAGAGGTGAAGGGCAGGGTTTGTAAATATGGAAAGGCATACAGCTTAGATACTGGTAATATTCTGAGTCACCTTAAATATGAAAATTGCAAAAGCCTTATCAATGTTGCAGTGTTTTTTTCCTTTTTCCTAGAAGAACTTTTTATCTACTCCTGTACAGATAAAGGTACTATATGCACATAAATATACACACTTGGGGTGGATTGATTCCCTCCCCTCCATACAGCACCACCACATCTTCTTATAGTTTGCCTCCTTCTCCCAGCTTTATGACCCCATTGAGATCACTCTTACTGTTTTCTTCCTCGTTACATTTTGATATTTCAAAGCATGGCCTGGATCTCACTCCCATCTCCCCACTCCACATTATTAATGAATTGGAAAGCAGACATCATTAGTTTTCGGAGACCATTTCTTTTAAAATTTACAGACCCCTTCATCTGAATCCCCAGAGACAGTCTGCTGTTCTCATCTTAGAATCTTATTAGCATCATATCTTCTGTATCCTGCCATGCAAACTGCATGGCTATGCACTTTCTAGCACTTGACCCTTTTGCGGACGGAATTAATTTACTCTTTGAAGATGCAGCAGCATGCTGTTGTGCTTGTTAAAGAAAGAAAAGCCAAGCAAGGAGATGGCAAAGCAAGCAAAGAAAATTCCTGGTTTAAAAGCGAGCCCTTCTAAGGCAAGTTAAGTGGAGACTGAGTAGGAGAAACTAATAGCTAGTAACTATTGATAGAAACAGGAAAATTAGCTGATTAGCAGGGATCATTGAGACTTTCTGCATCCAACCACTAAGATGCATTGGAAAAAGCTCCCTGGTATGTACCAGATTACAGGAATTAGTTTGTACTGGAACCTTTCATTTTTCGAAGGTTCTTTGGTTTAATATGGTCCAGGTCAGCCTTAGAAGACAGCCCAAGCGAATAATTCTAATTTGCTGAGACACCTGATCTGTTTCTTGAAATCTTTCGGATTCATTTATTTGGTACTCATTATGTGCCACATATTGTTGTAGGAGATAACTAGCAAGTAGAATAATATACTTTTATTCACAGAACTTACTTTCTCATGAAGAAATGAAAAAAATAGAAAATGAAGAAATAAGTAAAAGAAAAAAAAACACCCAGACAAATAAAATATGTAACTTAAGATAGTTATAATTACTATAAAAGGAAATGAAGTCATGTAAAATGATAGTGTTAAGGGGAATTATTTGAAATAGGCTTGTCTATTACTTAGAGTTGACATTCAAGCTGGGACATTAATGATGTGAAGATCTCATGGATGAATATTCCAGACAGACTAAAGACCTGAAGACTAGAACAAGTTTGGCATATTTTAAAAAATTAAATATAGTCAATGTGACTAGAGTAGAGGAACAGGAAAAAGTAGTGGGAGGAATAGGCATTAGACACCTACAGGCCATGATAAGGAGTTGTATTTTACCTTAACCATGATGGAAGCAATATAAGTTTTTTTTTTTTTTTTTTTTTTTTTTTTTTTTTTTTTTTTTTTTTTTTTTCAGATTTACTCCTTAAGGTCACTCCTATGTATTTTATAAAGAACATAGTCAAGAGTTGGAAATAGGGGAGCAGAATGAAAGCCAAGAAACCAGATAGGAGGTTATCACAAAAGTCTAAATAAGCGAGTACTATGTGCCTTGAACTTAAGGTGTTAGCAGTAGAGGTGAACAGAGGTGGAAGAGTTCAGAATATATTTTGAAGATGAAGTTATATGATTTGTTGAGGAATTGAATGAGGAAGTGAATGGCAAGGCCTTTGAGAGGAAAAAAGACTGAAGAGGGAAACCATGGAAGATGAAATAAAAAACTCCATTCTAGCCTGGTTAAATCTGACATGACCACTAGATATCTGAGAGTAGATAGAGTAGGGCCTACTGGAAGAGGTCTGGCATTAGGACAGATCACATTTAGTAATCACATACTGACATATATCATTTCAAGCCATGAAACTGGACAAAACCACCATAGGAGTGAGTGTAGACAGAGAAAAAGCTCTTGGTTCTGAAGTCAGAAAGAGGAAAAGGAAGCATCAAAAGAGATTGAAAAAGAGTAACCTGTATTACAGGAAAATAATCAGAAACTACCACCAACAAACAAAAGACATTTGAAAAAGGAAGGAGTAATCAACTGTATAAAATGCTACCAAGAGCTTGGGAATTGGATATCTGATTTAGCAAGTTGGAGGTCATTAGTGACCTTGGTAAGAGAGTTTCAGTAGAGTGGCAAGGACAGAAGCTCGAGCAATGTGAGTTATAGACAAAACAGGGGATGGTGGTGAAAACAAAACCAAAACCAAAACCAGACAGCTCTACAAATGAGTTTTCTTAGAAAGGAGAGCAGGGAAAAGGAGTGGTAGAGACTTATATTGGGATGAAGAGAGGTTCTGCTTAAGTTGGAACAACCAGAGCATGTTCATACAGTATCTAAAATGATCCCAACAGAAAAGGAAAAAGATTATGTCTAAGATGTATAATTGGAGGAACCAAGGTTTTGCATACAGAAGGGTGTGATTCAATTCCTAAATTAAGGAATTAGACTTAGACAGGTGCAGGGACCTGCTTTCCATTGTAATAGGAGGGAAGGCAGACGGTTATAAGTGGTAGATTTGCTTGTTGGGAACCAGAGGCTTTTGATAATTTCTAACTTCTCAATGAAATAAGACATGCAACTATTAAGAGTCAGTTATGCTTAGATGATTTGAGGTTTGTAGTAAAATATTTTAATGAGACCAGGTAGCATGACTATATGTTTTTTCTCAACTCATTTAATAACTTGGTTAAAATTGAAAGTAGGTGGTGTGTTGGATTTACCAATGTTGGGTTTACCAAAAATACAATAAGGGAAATACAGGCAAAGAAGGATACAGCAATAATATTATAGCAATGGCCCATAGAACATAATATTGGTCCTATGAGGACTGGTACCATGAAGAGTTGAGTATGAAGTTGAATTCATTGATGGGTGGGTACAATGGGTGAAGAGTTTTTGGCATATCATACAGAAGTTTAAATGAGCTGGAAACATTTTAAAAATGAAGTTTTTTTAAAAAAATTTATTTATTTATGCATTACAAGAACTGGGGTACAGACCAGAGGTATGGGAAGCTAACAGAGTCACCAGTGACAGAGTTGGGAGCAGAACAAGTGAAGAGACTACAACACACTGCTGAGGGGAATGGTGGGTGAGACAGGAGAGGTCTGCTGTGTCAGGTGGGCCATCTCTCTGGCCTGGATCGAACCTGTGCTGCCACAGTGGCTGCTGGCAGCCTCATAGTGCTGCGCCTTAACCCCTTGTGCCACCAGAGAGGCCCCTAAAATAAATTCTTAAATACAGATTTAGGAAGTGGTATAGTGGGTATTTGAGTAGAGATAGAAGGAAAAATTAGTAGAAGTGAGAAGATAAAAGACCTATTTGGAAACTGAAATCACTACAAATATTGAGAGGTATATGATGGAGGAGAGAAAATAGTGATATAGGTGCTAACTACATAAATTATTCAACCAGGAAACTGAGGAAATGAACACAACAAAAGAAAAAATGGAAGGTAACATAATCTATTGATATCTTACTCAAAGGAATGGGCTTTTGAGGGGGGAAGAGAAATGGTCTGAAGAGAGCAGTGAAAGGGTTAGAGGGAGATATAGTCTATCTCAAGACTCTGAAATATCTTTTAATAGTAGCTACTATTTGACAGAGAAGGAGTAGAAGCAGGGTCCCAAGGAATAACCAGATTTTAGTTACACAAGAAGTTTAAACAAATATTTTTGACAGCAGGTTAATATGAAAACATTTGTTTTCCAGATGACCATGAATTCCAAAAAATATAACTACTCAATCAAATTTTGCAATTTAACAAGATCCTCAATGTGAGTCTAATGTATATTAAAGTTTGATAAGCATTTATTCAGGCAGTTTCTAGTGGTAAGGCCCAAGAAGTTGAGGTTAAGGAGGAATAAGAGTACTTGGTGGATGAGAAATGGTCTTAACCAAGGAATAATTATCAGGCTTGAAGAGAAGTTGTAGGATATAGAATAACTTTGATATCTTCAGATATGCACGATCTAGTACAGCAGCTAATAGCCATCTTGACATGTTGCTGCTCCAAACTGAGATATACTGGAAGTGTAAGGCATATACCAGGTTTTGAAGAGACAGTATAAAAAAATGTAAAAGTTCATTAATAGGGGTCTCCTTGGTGGCACAGGGGTTAAAGTCTCAGCATTATTAAGCTATTGCTAGCCACTGAGTTCAATCTGGCCAGGGAGCTAACCCATATGGCACAGTAGACCTCTCCTGTCCCACCCTGATGCTCCCCTCAGCAGTGAATTTCAGTAGATCCATCTGTTCTGCTTCCCGTTCTGTCTCTGGTGAATCCTCTCACCACCCTTACCCACCTCTGGCCTACACCTCAGTTTTTATATGCATAAATAAAAATGCACCTTAAGAAAAAAAGAGTTCATTAATAAATTTTGTTAGTTGTTAACATGTTGAAATGATACCTTGTATATAGCAAGTTAAATAAAATATTAAAATTTCATCTGTTTGTTTTTTAAAAGAAAAATTTAAAAGAAGATTTAACATTTATGTGTGATTTGTTACATTCCTCTTGGGAAGCACTACACTGGAAAGTCATTTCCAGTATACTCTTACAACAGATGGACTCTGGAGCACAGTATCTTCCACAAGTTAAATCCAGTCCACCACATTTAAAATATAAATTAGGTTATATTGGAATACAGCCATATTCATTTTTTTACATTGTTAATAGTTAATTCAGGCTACAATGATAGAGTTGAGTAGTTATGATTAAGACTATATTGGATCACAAAGAGTAAAACTTTC
Organism: Galemys pyrenaicus; assembly: GCA_019455555.1. NCBI lineage: Eukaryota > Metazoa > Chordata > Mammalia > Eulipotyphla > Talpidae > Galemys > Galemys pyrenaicus. Next base: position 639,602 of record JAGFMF010011631.1, read on the forward strand.
ATTTATCTGGCTCTTTATAGGAAAATTTCGCTGAAACCAACTATAAAGGGAAAATGGAGTGGCTTTACTATTTTCTATTTCAGGATCATCCAGGATTCATACAGCGTGGATAAAGCCTTTGTTTATAGGACTTTTGACTATATCTAGAAAAATATTCTCATGGTAGTAGTTGAAAATCTGGATTAGAATTCTTTAATTTTATGTATATTTCATTGTATTAGTTTGCATTATTGAAGTTATAATTCTCTTTCCATTTAAAGTATCTTTAGTAGGAACACTTCAGAATTTATATGGCTTCATTAGCTTAGATTCTAATTGTAGCCAGATGCTATCAAGATTTTAATCATTTAAATGGTTTATTTTCCCATTACACATTGAGTAATCACTTAGTAATATGGTACCAAATGCTAGAAGTGTATAGTAACTTCAAATATAATGAAATTTGATACAGATTCAAATTAATCCTTTGAGTGGTAATGATGTGCCCCTTCAAAATATGGAAAGAATAAGCCTATTATTTTTATTATTGCTATCATTATTATTCTTCTATCTCCACTTATGCATAACAATCCTAGTTCAGGGATTTGGTGAGTCCTGCATATTATGTCAACATCCTTCCCATCTGACAAATCAGTTAAAAATAAAAGAACACACAGAGACACTGTAATAACACTAGTCAAAAAGTTAACAGCAATGCATATTTTAGAGCAAATATGATACCAGGTACAAATAAGATCATTTCATAGTGATAGAGTGCAGTCATTAAGAGGATATAATAATACTAAACATTTGTGTACCTAATAACAGATTTTCAAAATGTATCAAACAAATGCCTGAAGCAAAAATTGACTGAACTACAAATTCACAGTTGGAATTTAAATAACCCTTTCTCAATGATTGATAAAACAAGTAAATAGGAAATCAGTAATGATTTAGACGATATTAGCATTATCAACTAACTGGACCTAATTTGCATTTATAGGACACTTCACCTAACAACAGAATGCATATTCTCTGTAAGTGTACATAGACTGTTTATCAATAGAGTACTGTAGGTTATAAAACAAGTCTTAATAAATTTAAAATGATTCAAGTTATCCTAGGTATATTTCCAAATCATACTTAAAGATATTAAGAAATTCAGAAAGGTATTAGAAAATCTATATATTTGGAAATGAACATAGACCAATAATCTGTGGGTAAATGAAAAAATCCAAAAGGAAATTTGGAATTATTTTGAATTGAGTGAAAATGGAAACACAACATGTAAAAATGTGTGGGATATCTCTGAAGTTAAGACTTAGAGAAGATTTTATAGTATGAAATATCTATATTAGAAAAGAATAACGTTCTCAAGTCAAGGGCCTGAGATTCTACCTTAAGAAATAAGTAGCATATGTGACCCAAAATAACAGTAAAGGAAGAGCTAATAAAGACTAGAGCAGCATTCAATAAAACAGGAAAAAGAAAAACAAGAGTGGTAACAAAAAGAGTAAAAGCTTGTTATTTGGAGAGATCAATAAAACTGATAAACCTTCAGGCAGAGTGGTCAGAAAGAAAGGAGAAAAGATGCACATTCCTAAAATCAGGAATGAAAAAGTTGATTGTACTATATAGTTTATATATATTAAACGAGTATTATTTTTAAGACCTTTATAGCAATAACCTAAACAACTTAAGTGTAAAAAAAAAAAACTCCTTGAAAATTACAAACTGGTAAATTCAGTCAAGAAGAATAACTTAAAAATTTCAATAATAAGAAAATTATATGTGATTTAAAAATATTCTCATAAAGAAAACTACAGGCTCAGAGTATATTATAGACCTAAATGCAAATTGTAAAACTTAAAAATTTCTAGAAGAAAAAGTAGGAGAAAAAACATCTTTGTATTCTTGGACTAGGCATAGATTTTATTATGACACAAAAATCATGACCTACAAAAAATGATAAACTGGATGTCAGTTGTCTATATGTTGATTTATAAATTAAATATAATAACAATAAAATATCAGCAAGATACCTTATGGAGGTAGTTGAATTGATATTAAATTTCATACAGGGAAACAAATATGCCAGAAAAACCTTGAAAACACTGAAAGGGAAAACTATGAGATCGTACTACCATTAAGTCCTTAAAACTTCTTATTTAATGTTTATAAATTTCCATGATTTGGGATTTTATTTGAATTGCATCAAATCTGTAGGTTAGTTTTGGGAAAAATTTAAATTCTCCCATTTACAAACGTGTATACCTATGAATTAGTTAAGTCTTTTCAAAAATGTTTTTTAAAATGAGGTTTTAGAATCTTCTTGAAATTCCTCTTAAAATTTTGTTAGATTTATCCTTAGGTATCCCTGTTTTTATAAAGTGTTGTTTTCCTAAAATTACATTTTATAATGGCATTTCCAATGTATAGACTATAATTGACATTTGCCTATTAAGTATGTTTCTAGTAATCTGGCTGTACTCTTTCATTAGCTTTACTGCCTTACTAGATTTGCTTGGCATTTCTGTGTAAACAATTGTTATTATTTGCTGCTTCTTTATTTCTAGTCCATACCCTTTCAATTGTTGAGCTTGTTTCCTCATTTTTGAACAGAGTCCATAAATAATCACTCTCCGTCCACACACAAATGAAAGGACTCAATTCCTTTTTTCATGCACTGCTTTTTAGTATTTTACTTCCTCTTTTTGGTAACCTTACAGAACACTATTTTTCTTATTGTCTTAGAGTTAGTACTATTTAGATTTACCTACTTGTTTATCATTTTCTTTGCTTAGTGTTGCTTATTCCCTTCCCTACCTTGATTCTGGGCTCAACTTCTTTCCTCATGAAGAACATTCTTTACTTTTTTTTTTTCTCCCAGTGAATATTATAAACTCTCAAAGTTTTCATTTGGCTAAAAAGGTTGTTTTTAAAATCCTGACACTTGAGTGAAAACTTATCAAGAGATAGAATTCCAGAACAAGCTACTTCTTTTCCCTTGAGTATTAAGAAACGATTACTATACATTATCTTCCAACTTCTGATGTTATTGTTGAGAATTTTGCTATTTTCTTATAATTCTTTTTTCAGTGTTTGCCTTTTAAAATTCCCTACTTGCTTAATTAGTTTTCTGTGTCTTTTATATTATTATCATTACAGGATATCTTGCAGTGGATTATCATGCTTTTATTATACCACCAGAACCTAAAGACTCACGTCATTCATCTGTTCTGGAAAATGTCATTATCTCTTTTGTTATTGCCTCCAACAACTCCCTAAAGAACTTTTATTGATGCCAGAGGGTGCACAAGGGACTGAGGTGATGGTGCACGGGTGAAATGGTGGTGGGTACCCCCTGGGGACTACAAATGATGTCAAATATAACTAATAAAAAAAAAAAAGTTTAAAAAAAAAAAAAGAACTTTTATTGACTACTTTAGAATTTAATCCTGGTATTTAATATATTTAATAAATGTTGCTTATTTTAGATGTTTCCTTTGGTGTTACATAATGGTGAATTGAGATTTAATCCTAAGAACTTTTATTTATAAAATTTCTTTCTTTTTTTAAAAAATTATTTATTTATGCATACAAGCACTGGGGTACAGGCCAGAGTTGTGGAGGGGGCGGTGAGAGGATTCACCACAGAGAGCGGGGAGCAGAACAGGTAGACCAACAGAAGTACACTGCTGAGGAGAGCAGTGGGCACAGCAGGAGAGGTCTGCTGGGCCATGTGGGTCCCCCCGTGACCGGCAGCAGGGATGGAACTCGTGCTGCAGTGGCTGCGGTTTGCTTCATAGTGTGTTGCTTAACCCACTGCACCACCAGGGAGGCCCCTATAAAATTTATTTCTAAAGAGTTTTGTGTTAGTACTTTCCAGGAACTTTACTGTTTCATAGCAAATATTTATGTTTATTTATGGCTTTGAGAATTAATAGACCATGCAGGTACTGTAAATAACAGATCATTATTTAAAAAATAATATTTGCACTCAATGCAAGACTGACAAATTTCCTTGTCATTTTTCTATGCAATAGGTATACTTTTAGAGTAGTAATGATGTGTCACTTTTGATGCTTTAATCAGAACAAAGATACTACATTTCTTCAAAATGATGTATCACTTAAGAATTAAGATTCTGTGTATCTTACTGGGGAGCAAGTGATGTTTTGGTTCTAATTTCTTGGCTTATGTGAGCTCAAGATCTCATCTTTAGTCCACTCAGTGTCTTTAACTCAAAGTTCTAGATTTCCAAGACCAACACCTCTGTCTCTCACCAGATACAACTTCTTAGGGCAGTCATAGCCTTAGTTCTCATTTTTATTGCTCTGGTTATAAGTTTCTAGCTTATTTCTGAACCTTATCATTTTTCTGGAAGGAAAACTATATATTTTAAAGAAAATTTGTTCCATTTAATTTAGTATTCCCCAATGATTATAACAAGAGTTTATTTAGGTGATCTAGTGGACCACAAAGAGACAGAAGTCCCCATAGCCTGTACTTTATTTTCTATTACTTCTATACCCATATCCTTTTCTCTGGTTAGACTTTTCTTCTCTCTAGTGCACTGAGACGTCATACTCTTTAATACTGCTGTCCTTTCGGTTATGCTATTTTACTCATCTGGTATACACATCTCCACTGCCTATCCTTATTCTAGTCTTTAAAAAGCAACTTAACAGTCATCTCCTCCACAATGTTTGTCAGTCCTCCAAACATCACTGACTTACTTCTTCTTCAACATTTCCAGAATTATTTAGTTTTGAGTTACGGCTGGTCTTCAATTATTTGATATTATTTTTGTCTTGTTTTACACAATTTTAGGAAATTGAATTTGAAGAAATGTAGTATCTTTGTTCTGATTAAAGCATAAAAGCCTTAAGATATTTAATGTGTTATTCTTTCAATGTGCTATTTATAATTAATAAAAATGTAGAAAATCTCTAATTTGGATAGACACTACTTTGAAAATGTATAAATTAAATATTTTTTCTGTGTTATTTATCAATAAGACACATGACAAGCTAAATTATGTACTAAATCAAAAGCAAGTCTCATGGCATACATTTCTACTAGCAAAATTCTAACTTCAGATGTCATTTGTGACTCTTTATAGTAAATACACTGTAAGGCTTGCGAAGGAAAGTCTACATTACTTCATAGTGGAGCATACAGATTCTTTACCCTTTTAAATTCTGGTGTAAGCAAAACATCTGAGAAAGATAAAAGCTAAAAAAAATGCATTATACAAATGTCGTGATATGTTCTCTCTTCTTAGATCACTGATAACACTAAGTTTACATGTAGATATCTCTTCTAAAACTTTTTACTCATGTAAGATCTTAATATCTGGAAACTGCCAATCAGTGCATTCATTTTATTGGGAATTTCTTAAATTTTTATAAGGTTTATCATATATGCAACATACTGATGGGTGAGCTAGTTTCCTCTTCTAAAGTGAGAATTTTTGAATTCAAAGAAAAACTGTGCTGTCCCCACAGCACCAGAACATTCCTACCTTAGTGTAATCCACACTGAGATCTGCTGTTGGACTCATTCTTAGGGGATTAATCAGCTTTGGAATAGCCAGGGCTCATGCCAGATACAGACTGGCAGGAAGCTGATGAGGCAGCACAATGAATGATCTACCATAAAGGCCATGGGCAAGAGGTGGCCATTAGTCTAGAGCTCAGTAATGCACTCTTCAAGTACATTACTCACCAATCCATCAGGCAACCTGCTACAGGACCGAGAGATTCCAGCACTTTTAAATCTGTAATGCGATGGCTGCCAGCCTGCTCTACATGCCCTAGGTTACAAGGGCACAGAAGTGTGGGAGGAAGGCAATTCATTTGGTGTCATAGCCAGTATTTTTTTCTATTCTTTCTTCTGTGTGTACTTAAGAAATGGGCCTTCCATTATCCACAGATTAATAGTGGAGAGAATGCTCTGGTGTCTCTATTAGCATTAAGTACTGACAGATACTTTCCCAGTGCCTAATAGGCAGAATTTTCATTAGCTAAAATGAGAAAAACTTGTATAGGAAAATATATTATTTTTCATTCTAAAATACAGCAATATAAATTTTCTACTAAAATAGACTATCAAAATAAACTCAACTTAGTAAATAAGAGCCACAGAAACATAAATATGCCAGAACTTAGCTGTAAATCGAGGGTGTCTTTTTTTTCCATTCAGGCAGCAATTTACCAAATTTAAAGGCTCTTCATGCATCTGCTATAATTATAATTGTAAGTGGGGGCTCAGGCAAAGAAGTGATGATGTTTACTACCGATAAATTTTCCACATTTGTAATTAAAGATATGCAATTAAACTAAAGTCAGACAAAAAGAGAGGTCATAGGTTTAACTTAGTTATAGTAACCTTATTATTTACTCTGAGACTACAATTTCCTACTTCTTTTTTTTTTTTTTTACAATTTCCTACTTCTTTAGTGTTTCAATTTTTTTATGATGATACTAGATGTGATTATAAATTTTAAATGGTCTTGCTAAGCAATATGAAGTTTGGAAAATCTATACTCCCACTTTTAAAAGTAGCTTGTAACATCTAAAGATGTGCAAAATTAAGTCTTTGTGGGGTCACTGCCATGATACGCTGACAGGAAAGGAAGGAATTAGGAATTCTTGCCTAAAATGAGGATCATCTACAATCAATCTCTCCTGACAGAGGTGACAATAATGTTAGAAAATGCCCTACACCATGCTTTCTCAGCCTGTGCATAAAACTTAGCAGCTGAGATTTAAATATACATACATAGATCATAATAATGGACAAATTTCAATATTTATTTAGCATGTACCACGTGGGAGGTACTGTTTTAGAGTATTAAGTAACTCATTCAACCTCACAACAGTTTTTTTAGGTCATTACACCTTTTTAGAGATGAGAAAGTGCAGATTAAGCAAGCAGTTTACAAAATTGCAGGAGTCCAGGTTTGAATCCAGACAGCTGACTCCAGAGCATGCATTCTCACAACCTCCCATACCCTTTACAAAGGACTTACATTCTTATCTGTTTCACACAACATCCCATACCCTTTACAAAGGACTTACATCTGTACTGTGATAAGTGGTAGGAGTGGAATGAGCTCAAAGTTTTTTTGTTTGTTTTTTTTAGCTTTACAGGAAGTTCTGATGCACAAGTCTAGTGTTTATTATCTAGCCTGTATTCCCTATAAGATAGCCTACAAAGATGGCTTATGTTCTGATTTTATGCCACAGGAAATGCCTGGTGTGTCACAATGTCATGCGCAACTCTGTGTCAAACTATGTTCTAAATGGGTTTGAAGGATGAGTTAATCCTGCTCTCCTCTGTTCTGGTGATATCACTCTGGGTATACAGGTCTCAGTTCTGAGCATTATAAGTGGACAAAATAGTCAAAGAATGCTACTGTATGACAGAATATGAACGATAAAAAACTAATAACAGGCTTATAAACCAAAGATACTTTGTCTGTAGAAGAAATGGTTTGGGGCAGATATGATGGCCATATTCAAGTATTAGAAAAGCTGTCATCTAGGAGAGGAATAAGACTTGTGCTGAAGCACTTAGGCAAATAATTAGGCTCTGTGGTTGGATGTTAAAGGAAGACAGACTGTAGTGTCTAATAGTAAAAAGAATTTTTCTAAGTATGAGATGGTTTCTAAGATAGAGCTGTTACTACGAAAGTTCATAGTTTCCTGTCACCAAAGTGACTGATTTTTGGTGACCGTTAAAGAGAAGGTTCAAGCATTGAATACAGTTGGTTAGAATCCTATGTTGACGTTCACTAAAAACCCAAAAGTCTTACTTTGCATGTATCCTTGGTATAGGCTGGGCTGATATGCATTTGATAGAACTTGACACCCATATCTTTTTTGATTAATTGATACTGTTGCAGTTGTCAGTGATTAATACTTTTTAAAATTAATACCTTTTAATACTTTGGGATATGGGCATTCATACAATTCAGTAACAACATTCTGAACACATATACCTAGGCACTAAGTTAAAGCAGCAGAGGTAATTGAATATGATCCCTATCCCTAAATCTAGAGGGGTATACTATTTACACAATGAATTTAGCAAATCATATATTGCTGACATGCAACTATTTTTGACCCATAAAATTATTCATTTAATATGGTTCAAAATAAAATTGATAAATGTTATTATAAAGGCATGTAAAAATGCTATGAGAGCACAGATGAGTCAATCATTAATACTGTCTGAACAAGCCTATGGGGAGATTGGAATTCATAAAAGATTTTTTTTTTAATGAAGGCAATTTTTGAGCTGCAATAAAAGAATAAGCAAAATATGTTCAGACAAACAGAAAAAAGCCTTACAGAAAGGCTGTAGAAGAGAGTGACAAAAGGGCTAGAAAAATGGAAAGAAAGCATTTATGACTTGGGAATTAAAGGTCTATGTTTTCCCATAGTACTTATAATCTATAACAAAGCTGACATTCTTTCTTTCCCCTATTCTTTTGTATCTTTTATATATTTTAATGAGTGGCTTTTGGATATTTATCATCAGTCCACATATTAGGAAGTCTATAATAGGTTTTCCTATCCATGTGGCAGTATTTTCCCCCACAAGCATACATTTTATGATGATGAGATAGAAGAATGCATATAATTGTGCCAAGAAGGCATATAAGGTAGTGGTTAAAGACTTGAGTATTAGAGACAGGCTGGCTCTGGGTTCCAGTGTAAGCTCCATCACTTGCTAATTGGGGGCCATGGGTAAGGTATTTAATCACTTTGTGCCTCATTTTCTTCATTTACAAAATGCATATAATAACAGTATCTTTTAACTTCTAGTAATCACCCATTTCCTTTGTTAAAGAAACAGAAGTGATTTTATTTTATGTTCTCAGTTCATATCTGGAGAACATAAAACATTAAAATATAATATTTTTTGAGGGACATTTTTTTTCCTTCAAGTAAACTGTCTTCCTATTTTAAACAAAGTGGGACAAGTGAGAGCTATCAAATCAGAACTCTGCTCTTTGAAGTTTCTGGGATACCTCAATACTAGAAAAATTGGCTCTACCAAAACCACATGCAGTTAAGTCAGTATTTATGAGGAGCCCAGGGATTTTGTTCTACAGGGGAAAAAAATTCCTGAAACCAAACAACTAAATATTCTGGATAAAAGATTTACAACATCCTTTTAAATATATAGCTCAGCTCACAATAAAGTAAGGAAAATCCTTAGAAGCAAAGAACTAAGCAGAGCATGAATCCAGAGAGGTAAACATGCTAAAGCCATCGGCTGCCCTGAGGGCATCTGCCAATCCCCAGAAACCTAGAGCTTATTTGAGAAGGTAGAATGGAAACCCCAACTTAAAATCAGGACTCTGGAAGATAGACCTTCAGTGAGAGAGTGAATTAGAATTTTTGTTCTATGAGAAATAATAAAATCTCATCCTTGGCTATGGTTAGAAAGGACAAAAATTTTCTCCTCTTACTGTTTTGATAGCACAACATATAATTTATAATCCAAACAGAGAATCTTTAAAGAGTGGAAGGAGGCAATATTAACGGTTACATCAGGACAAAGGGTTTTTTAACTGGGATTGCTTGGAGCACCCTATTTCATAACCACAGGTTAGCAGTCATGTGGGAATTGAAATTGAAATCATATTACTTAGGTGAGTAAAAAATATCCAGACTGGAAAGTTAAAGTAAACTTCACTTTATAGTTTTTTTTTTTCTTCCCAGGTACCTAACAGGAGGATTTGCAAATCATACTCAATCCTAGTCAGAGATAATTTGCTGAAAAAAAGCCTAAATTTATCTGTTCTTATGATGGAAAATAAAAATAAGAATGACAAAATCCAAGAGGAAACAGATACTATGAATAAGAACCAGGAGAAATAAAAAGAGAAAAATTTTATGAAGAAATAAAGTGCTTCAAACACTGGAAATACATAATTCAGAATATAAAATAAGTGTTATTTATATATATATGTAGGCAAGAATATATCACAGAAAAGAAACTACAAAATATGACTAAACAAGATTTTTAAAAATGTTCCTTTTTTTGTGAGGAAAAACTAATTAAAATTAAAAAAATCAATGGGTAGCTTAAAACATCATATTTGACATAGATAAAGATAGAATTAGTGAACTAGAAGATAAAAACAAAGAAATTACTCAGAATAAAACATGAGGGGGCATAGAGATGGAAAATATGAAAAAGAAATTATGACATATGGAAGAAAGAATGAGATCTAATAACCATCTATTCATAGCTTTAGACGTGAGGAAAAAAGGAAGAAACAATACTCAAGAAGATAATTACTGAGACTTTTCTAGAAAAACTATACAAATGAATTTTTGCAATCATGAACTATAAAGTTCTTGAACAATATAAATTTAAGTAAATTCATACACATACCTTACCACACCAGAGGGAACCTGCAAACACAAAACATGAAGAGAAGATCTTAAGAGCAACCAGAGAGAATAGAGACTGGCAATTTACCCTGGAAAGAACAACATTTATAGCTGACTTCTCAAACCCAACAACAGAAACTAGAAACCAGGGATAGAATATATTTAAATTACTGAGAGAAAATAACTTTCACACAAAAATGTATTCCAAGGAATGTCATTTCAGACAGAAATCTGAGAGTTTACAACAGACTCTCACTAAAGAATTCCTTAGGGGTATACCTTAGGAAAAAGTCAGTGTTCCCAGATAAAAGGTATATGGTGTGATAAGAAAGAGCGAGTAAAAACAATCAATCAAAACCAGGGGTGTATTAGATATAGGTATAACTAAGTCAATCCTATTGTAAAGAGTAATAAAATTAGGTTTCCACTTCAGGCAATAGTAGAATAAATGTATCAGGCAAATTCTTACACAGATAACAATTATAATTCTGAACACATGTGTATATATATGTGTACATATACATATACATGTATATTTATATAAATACGAATAAATGTATACTTATAGACATTAATCTAAAAGAAAAATACAATTGTCTAAAAAGTACCTGTGGTGGGATATCTTTACAGACAGGAGTATCTAAACATTTCTTAAGACATAGCAAGTGAGAATTAGAATACTTATTAAAATGGACAAATATCACCATTAATAAGATGAAAAGGGAAGCCATAAATACTCCTGGCAAAGGACTTATATTCAGACAATATAATGAACATTAACAAGTTAAATTAAAAATAATCACTCAATTTTTTTAAATGGGCAAAATATTTGAACTGACAATTCATGAAGAAAGATATACACATGGCCATTAAGTACATGAAAAGATACTTAAAATAATTAGTAATTAGAGGAATGCAAAACCAAAATCACAATAGGAAAGCAGGGCAAACCCACTAGATTGTCAAAATTTAGAACACTAAATGTTAATCAGGAATTGAAGCAACCAGAATTCTCAGATATTATTAGTGAGTATGCAACATGGCACAACTATTTTGGGAAAGGCTTTTGATTTGGAAAAAACAAAACAACAACGAAAACCCCCAAATACTTCTAAAATAAAATTTATGGGTTCCTCCTACACCAATAAATTTCCCAACTCTCTAGATGCCAACTGAGATGCCAACTGGGTATCTGACAGTTAAATTATGATACTATAATCAGTGCAGACCCTGTAGGTTAAGCACTCAGTTCCAAAACTGCAGTTGTACCTCCCAGTCGTCACCTATAGTTCTGGCCAAAAAGCTATAAGTCAGGGTTTCGATGACCATCTCCTCAGGCTTGATAACAGCTCACTGTTACTGCAGGGACACCTGACATTTACTGGTTTATTATAAAGTATATAATAGAGGACATAGATGAGCAGTCAGATGAACAGGTACATAAGGCGAGCATGGGATGAATCTTGAGCAGGAAAACATCTATCCTTGCGGAACTGGGGTGTATTGCAAGTGCTACTTAATGACACATGGGTGTTCTTATCAAGCTGAAAGTTCTCCAGACCCTGAAGTTTTGGGATTGTTTATGGAGGCATCATTGTAGAGGTATGATAGATGATTAATTTATTTTTTAAAAAAGATTTATTTATTTATACATACAAGAGCTGGGGTACAGGCCAGAGTCCAGGGTGGTGAGAGGATTCACCAGAGACAGAGCGGGGAGCAGAACAGGCAGACCGACTGAAACACACTGCTGAGGGGAGCAGTGGGCACAGCAGGAGAGGTCTGCTGTGCCATGTGGATCCCCTCCCTGGCCAGTGGCAAGGATTGAACTCATGCTTCAGTGACTGTGGTTTGCTTCATAGTGCGTTGCTTAAACCACTGCGCCACCAGGGAGGCCCCGATAGATGATTAATTTAATCTCTAACCCATCTACCCTCCCCAGAGGATGAGTGAATGGGACTGAAAGTTTCAGGTTCCTAATGATGCTTTCTTTTTCTGGTGACCAGGCTCATCCCAGAGCCCATCAATAATCACCTCATCAGGGTGATGGTGCACTGGTGATATGGTAATGGGGAATACATGGTGATTACAACTGATGTCAAATATATATAAAGAAAGAAAAAAAATGATTCAATAAAGAAAAAAAAATAATCACCTCATCAGAACAAGAAATGATCCTATAAATTCTTAGAGATTCAGGACCTCTATAATATGCTCTTGTCAATCCTATCACTTAAGAAATTATGAGTTTTAGGAGCTCTATATTAGGAATCAGAGTCAAAGGCCAAGTATTAGGAAAACAAGATGCTCCCAGTACCTCTATACTCAGGGTTTTAGGAGCTTTGTGTAAGGAAGAGGGGTTAGAGATCAAATATATATCTTAAATTATGTCACAATTTAGACATTTTTTATATTGTTATTCACCTACAATTTTCCTAGCAATTACCAAAGAAATAAAAACATATGCCCAAAAGGTTTGTACAAGAATGTCTACAACAACTTTGTTTATAATAACCTAAGATGATAGACAAATTGTGGTATAGTTATATGTAATGAAGTATTACTCAACAATGAAAAATGCTGATTATCTAGCTTTACCATTCATTTTCTACTTACCTCCTCAAATATACATATACAGGAGAAGAGACAGAGAAATTGCGGTACAGTTATATATAATGAAGTACTACTCAACAATGAAAAAGAAGGAACTATTACATAAATCTGGATGAATCTCACAGATGTTATACTTAGCAAAAAATGTTGAAAATAACATTACACACTATAAAATTCAATTTATATAAAGTTCTAGAACAGGTAAAATTAATCTATGCTAAAGAATATATCAGAAAAGTGTATCTGGAAAGGAGTGAATGGAAGGAAGTTTAAATGAACATTCATGAAGGAAATAAATATTCTATACCTTAATAGGGGTATAGGCTACACATTTGAATGTATTTGGAGAAAAATCAAAACTCATCAAATTTATATACTTAATAGTACATATCACTAAATTTTTAGCTAAAATAAAACTATAAAATATTACATTCTAGTTAGCAGGCTTGCTTTTACAATGATACGAGTTAGCAATTTGAAACTATTGTGAATTCTAGGCTTGAGCTAATGAGTTAACATATTGAGGATAATGGAAGTCAGATGTCTCACTGTTAAAGAAAGACTATTATATATCAAAATAAATATTATAGTAATAGATTATAATCTAATGAATAAAATAAGTGGACGTGAATTCATACTTCTAGTCACTTCATGGTGAAAAGCAAATTATCATAGACTGGATGACTAAAACAACAAATGTTTCTCACAGTTCTGAGGTTGGGAAGTCTAATATCAAGGTGTTGTCTGGTAAGACTTCACTTCCTAAGTCTGCATATAGTTGTCTTCTTGCATTCTGACAAAACTAGCCTTCTTTCCTTATAAGGCATTAATCCCACCATGGTGGTTCCTCCCAACCTAATTACCTCCCAAATGTCCCAAGTCCTAAAGCCATAGTGTCGGGGATTAGAATTTCAACATAGAAGGGCCTCCCTGGTGGCACAAGAGATTAAGTCTTAGCACTATGAAGCTATCCACAGTCACTGCAGTACAAGTTCAAGCCTCTGCTAGTGAGGTGACCCACATGGCACAGCAGACCTCTCCTGTCTTGTTTGCTGCTCCCCTCAGCAGTGTATTTCAGTGGGCCCACCTTTTCTGCTTCTCAGTCTGTCTCCCGTGAATCCTCTCACTCCTCCCCCTGCAGCTCTGGCCTGTGCTCCAACTCTTGTATGCATAAGTAAACAAATCTTTAAACAAAATTTTAAAAAGAATTTCAACATATAAATTTGGGGTGGTGATGGGCAAAAACTATGCAGTTCATTGCAATATTGATGTAAATAAACAAACACAAGGGAGAAGTCAAAGATCTTTCTTACATTAAAGTGGCCACTAATAAGTAGAAAATGAATAGCAGAGTTAGATAATAATTTGTGTTTGCTCAAACTAATAGGTGAAATTTTGATGAGGAACATAGTCACAATGTATTTATACATACATTATTTATTAATTATAAAGAGAAAAACAGTATCTTACATGTTGGAGAAATCTGGAAGATACCACTCTAACCATGAAATTTAACTTGTCATCATTTTCTCAGTTCGTGGAGTCCTTAGTGTGGAGCAGTTCTTTCATGAATTTCCTAGGTTAAAATTAAAGACCAATAATTCAATAATAGTGGTTCAGGTCATGTCCAACAGATGTCGCTGTGTTTCTCTTAAAAATTTTAAATATCCAGCAATGTCCCTGTGAGTTGACTAGTACGGGGGATCCTCGGTGTTCAGTTTGGGATCTATGGACTTGGAGCCTTTGGAGTACAGAAAATGAAACAACAGGTAGATCTGGATGAAAGATATATAGGAGTATCTATATTTCCAGTGTTTAGGAGTAGTTTTCAAGAGTCAGTAACTAAGAGAAAATAAATAGGAGACCTAGAAAAAGGGCAGATCTTAGGAATTTACAAAGATTTTTGTTCAAGCTAGTAGTGAGTGATAAGACTATGAGAGTTCACAAATACATTTTGAAGTTTAAATTTCTACAAAAGAAGTGGGTGAATATGCACATATATAAATACATCAGTAGAAATATTTTTGCCTTGTCTGATTTTTTCTTTGTTGATTGACTAGATTAGAAAACAGAACCACTGAATATGTGAGGGGCAAGGGTGGGGGAGATGGAATGAGAATACAATGAAGACAATGCCAGGGAGGATTTGGGAGGAGGAACAGGAGAGGTTAAGGGTTACCATGTATTTCGTTGAATCTATAATAAAATGAGGTTAGTTATGTTTCACCTATTATGTTATATTACAGAAATATTTTTCTCTCTGCAGTTCCTACAGTCTCTGTTTATAGATTAAAGCAGCAGTTTAAGGAAAAAGAGTTCTTCGAGAATAATAGGCTTAGAAGTATAAAGTTTTATCAAAAGGAAATATCTTTAGGTGAACATGTACATGTATTTTGAATAAAATATTAAGGCAGTTTGTTTACCACTGAACTCATCAAATTTTTATAATGAACTTCACAGAATTTAAACACAGTAGATGCCGTTGTTTGCTTATTACTGCTCAGTGATTGAGACAATTCCATGACAAACTCAAAACAGTTTCCTACCATCAGCAAGGGTTTTTCAGTGGGCAGAAGTTGCCATCTTTGAATAGGCATATGTGACTTTTCCCCAATCACAATGTAAAATATAAGTAACTCATTGTTCTTTCAAATGACTTTATGATTGAAATTCAGAGTTTTTTCCCCCTCATATGTTTTCACTTTTTAGAAACTTTGATATTTAGTCCTTCTTTCAGTTCCTCATCTAAACAAATGAGTTGTTACACAAGATACTGTCTGGGCAATACTTCAGTGTTATATAATGAAAATCACTGCAGTTGTATTTCTGCATCCTCTTTCTATTGCTTTTGATTTAAATGAGTAAGTGTCTCAAAAAACCTCGAATAGCCAAAGCTCTCCTAACTGAATTGGAGGGATCACACTTCCAGACTTCAAGCTTTACTACAAAGTCACAATCATAAAAACTGCATGGTATTGGAACAAAAACAGACACATAGACCAATGGAATAGAATAGAAAGCCCAGAAACAAACCCACAAGCTTATGAACAACTAATCTTTGACAAAGGAGCAAAGAATATGCAATGGAATAAAGACAGGTTGTTCAATAAGTGGTGCTGGGCAAATTGGACTGCTACATGCAAAAGAATGAAACTAGAATACTGCCTTTCACCATGCACAAAAATCAACTCAAAGTGGATTAAGGATTTAGACATAAGTCCTGAAACCATAAAATATATTGAAGAAAAAGTAGGCAAAACCCTACATGACATACACATCAATAACATCTTTAGAGATACAACACCTAAAGCAAAGATAGTGAAGGAAAAGATAAACAGCTGGGACCACATCAAACTTAAAAGCTTCTGCACAGCAAAGGACACACTAACCAAAACAAAGCGACAACCCACCAACTGGGAGAAAATCTTTGCACACAACATTACTGACAAGGGACTTATCACACAGATC
>JAGFMF010011631.1:656509-675980 GCA_019455555.1 Galemys pyrenaicus
AGGTAAGACCTGGAAACAACCTAAATGCCCAAAAACAGATGACTGGATCAGAAAGCTGTGGTACACAGACACAATGGAATACTATTCAGCAATCAAAAATGAAAAACTAGACGCATTCATAGGAACATGGATAGAACTGTAAGGGATTATGCTCAGCGAAGTAAGTCAGAAGGCAAAAGAAAAATACCAGATGGTTCCTCCCCTAGGAGGAATAAAAGGGAACCAAATAAGGATCAAGAAAAGGAATAAGAACAACAACAATCATAATAGTAATAAAATAAAGACACAAAAACCAAAAATGAAAAGACAAGGAAAAATTGGGGACACTTGGTGGGGAGGGAAAAGGGGGAGGGTTGAGGGCAGACGGGAGCACGGGGGACTCAGGTGAGGGTGCACTGGTGATATGGTGATGGGGAATACATTGGGATTAAAATTGATGTCAAATATATATAAATAAATTTTAAAAATGAGAAAAAGAAATAAAATAAATGAGTAAGTATCTTCAGATTCTTAATAGATGAGTTGAGGTCAGTTTTTATAGATATTTAGAGGTGGATTCATGGCATTATAAATTATAAGAGAAGTTACAGTTTAAACAATTCCTCCAACTCTCTCTGATGTGTCCATCACTAGTTAAAATCTATAATTCTGGAAATTCCCCGCAGGCCAAATTTAAAAATTTTCACCCATTTGATACTCACCTCTGAAGGTTCTATATGTATCTCATGATTTCAGATCCTACCAAGTTTGGGCTACAATAATCTCATCTACAAATACACTTACCCTCTTCCAGTTCCCTATCCACCATTGTCCATAGAATATTTCCTGAACATCAGGGCCTCCCTGGTGGCGCAGTGGGTTAAGCAACGAACTATGAAGCAAACCGCAGCCACTGCAGCACGAGTTCCATCCCTGCTGCCGGCCAGGGAGGGGACCCACATGGTGCGGCAGACCTCTCCTGCTGTGCCCGCTGCTCCCCTCGGCAGTGTACTTCGGTTGACCTGCCTGTTCTGCTCCCTGCTTTGTCTGTGGTGAATCCTCTCACCCCCCACACACATACCTCTGGCCTGTACCCCAGTGCTTGTATGCATAAATAAATAAATCTTTAAAAAAAAAGAATATTTCCTGAACATCATATTAAAAACAAGTCCAACTCCCTCTAAGAACTATTATTGTTTTTTTTTTACTAATTTCTCCATAATTACTAAAAACATCATCCGTGTTTCAGGTAGTCTTGGTACCATGATTTTCCCCCTATTCCTATTTTGACCTACAATTACAAAATCTGCTAATCCTTTCTTTGTAATAACTTTAAAAATTATTTTTTCTTCACTATCCTAGTCTAATCCTACCACCAGCTCTGTTCCCAGTTTTCCCATGTTCCAGCTTTCCAGCTCTGACTATCTCATGTGTGGATTATCACATGGCTTCTGAGGAATTCTTATCCTTTTACCTTTCCCACACCAACCACATTTTGAGACTATTTGTATAATACTATATTTGTTCTTCAGCTCATAGTTCACAGTGGTCATTTATTCTTGATCTCATAAAAATATAAGCAATTCCATCACTCAAGGTACTTCATCATTGGAATTACAATTTTACTAACCACAAATTTACTCCCATTAAAGATATTCCATTTCTAATCTTCCACAATGTTTGCTATTCTAAAGTTTGACTTTTTTTTGCCTTTATGATTACCGGTCATATTATATGATAGATATAATATTGCTTAACGAGCATCTTCACTACGTGATGAGTGTGAGAGATCATCAAAAAGGGGAAAATTTGATAGTCATTTGCTTTGCAATCAAAAAATAAAAACTTCTTCAAAATCCAGTTCAGAATTTAATGTTGAGAACCTTTCCTGGCTCCTGACTATACATGGAAACTATGCCCCATACTCAGCATTTATGGTCTTTATTTAGAGTAACATGCAGTTGCTGACACAGTATTACTATACCAAGTAGTTTTCAGCATATATATGTATAAATAATTTATCTATCTATAATGATCTATCTATCTATCTATCTATCTATCTATCTATCTATCTATCTATCTATCTATCTATCATCTATCTAGTCAGCAACCTAAGAGGCAAAACAAAGTTACATTTCTTTAAATGCCTTTATTTCTCTCCCCAGGATGCTCACTTTGCTGAAAATCCCAAGACCTCTGGCGCTTAGTTACACTTAGAGGTCAGTTTTAGTAACTATCCTTTGCTCAGTCAACCAAGGGGATGAATTTTCTCTTCAGCTCTTACTAATGTCACTGACATAAAAAATGTCTACAGAAACAAAGAAAACTCAGCAGCCTAAGCACTGTTGTCAGTATTAAAATACTGTGGTGCTACAGTCTTGTTTATTCCTGAACAAACCACAATAAACTGGGCATTGCTCTCTGCTTAAAATCTGGTCATTTGCCAAGTGTAACGCTGCCTTGCTTATGAGCCTGTGAGCATGTCCCAATGCATGGAAGGAACTCAACCATCTCAACTTGTCTCTTCAACTCTGGCTCACAGTCAGGTTAAAAAAGTAGGCTCAGGTCACTGAGGCTGGCACACATACACACAGATATTTTCTCTAATACTTCTTTAGTATCAGAGTGGATATATTTTTTAATGATTTATTTATTTATGCATATAAGAGCTGGGGTACAGGCCAGAATGCAGGAGGTGAGAGGATTCACCAGAGACAGAGCGGGGAGCAGAACAGGCAGATCAACTGAAATACACTGCTGAGGGGAGCAGTGGGCAAGGAAGGAGAGGTCTGCTGGACCATGTGGGTCCCCTCCCTGGCTGGGGGTTGAACTTGCACTGTTGTGCCGCAGATGCCTCATAGAGTGGCATTCAACCCGCTGTGCCATGAGGAAGACCCCAGTGTGGATATATGTGAGTAGATTTCTAGGCTCAGCTACGACTGTAACTAATACAGCTCTCTTCTATTGCTTTTTGAATTATCTGCTCCAAAAGCAAAAGAAATGTCCCTTCTTGGTTCCAAAGACATCCCTATTTTGTTCTAGAACAAGTAACAGTGCTTTCCAGAGAAATCCTGGTCTTGTAATATATATATCCTAGTGCTAGGGACCAACAATTGATTAGTTCTCTCTCCTTTACAGTCTTCACTGTGATAGGTTCTTATAAAGACACTATTTCTTGAGTGACCAAGTCCCTAACTCAAAATCATGTGCCCATTTCTACTCAAAGGGATCGAAAAACTAATCACTAGCTTTTCTAGCCTTTTATTAATTCTGACTACTTAGATCCTCATGGAAATATGCTTGAGAGAAGTGTGAGGCAATAAAAAAGAAGAGTTGCATCAAAACTCTTAGATGAATAGACGTGTACAACCAAGTCGCTCTTTTGAGAGCTCTCTTTTTCCTTAGTGTAGGCATTTATTACTATAAACCTTTCTCATAGAATTGTTTTGCTGTGTCCTATAAGTTTTGGAATGTTGTTTCTATTTTCATTTGTTTCAAGATATTTTTTCCTTTTCCATTTTCTTTATTCTTTAACCCATTGGTTGTTAGAAATGGGGTGACTATCTACCTATTTATTAATTTTTCAACTTTCCCCCTGTTATTGCAGGCAGATAAGACACTTGGTGTGATTTTAAATTTATTAAATCTGTTAAGACTTGCTTTGTGATCTAAAAATCTTAAATTTGTTTTGTGGGAAAATTGCTGACTGAGGGCAAGTCTCTTGGCACTGAGCTGTGCTGCCTTGGCAACGAAGTGACACAGGTAAAATGAAACTGTTCCTATCTCCTTCAGTGCATTTACTAACAAATTTTTCACTCTAACTATTTGCTGGAACTTTTCCACTGGACTTCCAGACTCCACAAAGGTACTGTTGTCTGTGGATGATTGTTAAAATTGGTGTTTTGTGAGGGAATGACAGTAGAAAACTGCTATTATGCTATATTGCTGATCAATAATAAAGTACTTATAGTAACAGACAACAAGATATGCTACAATAACAGGAGAAGAACTATATATGTGTAATAAGGAGAGTCCTCTTTTAAAAATGAATGAGGATTTTTTGAGTGTGGGTCTTCGTCTACTAGAAGTTTAAAATAGAATTAGGAGAAATGAAGGGAGAGTAAATGTCAACATGAATTGGAGTAAGGAGAATAGTGACAAGTAGATTAGGTGGTAGGTTAGCATAATAGTCTCAAAATAGATGAAGGCTGGCTTAAGTTAAAGATGGTGGCTTAAACATACAAACTAAAACTTCTCCCTTTTAAAACATTACCGAAAGGACATAATAATCAAAAAGGAATAAACCCCCTAAGGCCAAGGATAACAGAAAAGGGGAAAACATTAAAATTTTAGTAGCTAGAAGTAATTGAATAAGTAGAAGCTGACTCACTAAATCTTTGAAAACAGGAACTTAAACCAGCATTAGACACTGCTCAGCTCAGAAACCAGTAAATTCCTACTACACAATATCATAAAGATATGAAGATTATAAGTCCTAGGTACTTCTATATGTGTGGATAGGTGGAGGGATAATAATTAAGGAAGAAAACAATGAGGATTAGAGAAGATTCTGTATAATAAACAGCTAGTTATATACCATGTTTAATCAACCTGAGACCTGAGCAAATTGCCCCACTCTCACTCATGAAAAGGAGTAGACAGATATTTACTCTATGAATAGCACAGCCAGTGGCAACTTGACTTGAAACACAGATTAAGCTGAAGACTATGTCTTCATTTTGAAAATAGGTGAATTGTTGAAACTCTATGTAATAAATGGTGCCCCTATTAACTTCTTTCTAAAATCTGGTTCTAAGAATGCTGGAAGTGAAACTTACTTTCAACTGAGGAATTCAGAAAATTCCTTTGACAAAACCATCATAAAATAAAAAAATTAGAAATACTGACATTTGGAGATCCATAATAAAATGACTGATCATTTTGCCTCACACTGACACCAAAAGTTAACAATCCACACTCATGCACAGGAAGCTTTCAACAATTTTTTTGGTAATTCACACTCAAATACAAATGGAAAGTCAAAGACCAGGTATTTGAACAAAGGCCATCTTTTGGTACACAGAAAAGTCTAAGAAGAAGAAGAAGAAGAAAAAAAAAAACCTTGAAGAAGAAAACAAGGAGAAAATAACCTCTTAAGAAACATAATCAATATTTTCAGAGAATTAGGAAAACATCATGATTGCATCCATGAGACAAAAATAGACTGTAAAAAAGGGAACATTTTCTTTAAAGTTATCCTTCAAGTTAAAAAATATCATACTTAGGTTATACTTTTGGCTTTGGTAGAGTAGCTTTTACTAGGTTAATCTTCCAATAGAAAGCAATAAAATTCAGGGAAAATATCAAAACAATAGTTTGAGTAATAATTCATAGACTAAAAATTATACTGGTTATCCAAGGAGACAGATAGGGGAGGGATGGTGATAAAGTACTGGCACTGAAGCTTTGGTGGAGGGTGAGTATATGTACGCCAGTACAAAGTTGTACTCACAAAGTATATAGTTATGTAAACAATTGGCAAACCGATAAAATTTGAGAAAGAAAATTCATCCACACACACACACACACACACCCCAACTGTTTGAAATCACTTGAAAGTAACTTAAAGGAAGTAGAAACTGAACTGCAAGGGCACTGATACTTGAAAGAGGGGAATTATACTGTATTTATGTGGCTTTTCACTTAAAAGTATTTCCTAATCCACATTGGATGGAGTAAATGGAACTTAAGCAGAAAACTGCAGTCTTAACTGAAGATTCAGAGCAAAGTGTTTTGGGACTGCTGGTATGGCTAGAAAATAAAGGGAAAATCTGAGAAAGGAGGAAGCTGAGGAGTTGGGACAGTAAAATTTCTTTTATAAACTCTTTCAAATTCTTGGTTGACCTTCATTACTGTATGTGTATGTACAAATGGCATAAAATAACAGCTGGAAAGTAGAAAGTGATTATTTTAGTTCAAGGGAGAGTTTGGAGTTTGAGCCTAGCCACTTGAATTGCTGGCTGTAATAAAACCAATACTATTTAGATAAAGCTATCCATAATGTCTACAATGGAATAATTAAAAATTACTAAATTTGTGAAGAAATAAAAAAATGTGGGCCATATTCAAAAGAACACTCCATAGAAACCAATCTAAAGGGTTCCACATGCTAAAATTAGAAGAATTTTAAAAGCATTAATATAAGTATGTTCAGGTAACTAAAAAATATGTGGTCAAAACTAATGAAGATCTGGAGAATCTCAGTAGAAAAATGCAAACTATCGAAAAAAATAATATAGAAATTTTAGAAATGAAACATAATATCTGAAATGAAAAATTTGCTGAATGGGCACAATAGCAGGATGGAGAACTAAATGAAGGAAACTGAACTTGAAGTTAAACAACAGAAAAACATTCAACCTGAAGATGAGACAAAAAAATAGGACAAAGGCCTGGTTACCCACAGTTAAAAGTTTTACATTATATTTAATCCACAATTACTTTACACTTAAATTTTATTTATTTAATTATTATAAATTATATTTAATTGTATCACAGAGGAGAGAGAAAATGGGACAGAAAAATATTAGTGCAAATAATGGCTAAATTTTTCTATACTGATGAAAACATAAGTTATAGATTCAATGAGATCAATGAACTCTAATTTAGATCTCTTCATCCTCAAATGGCTGAAAATACAGATAAAGAGGAAGAGAGTCAGAGGGGGAAGTTCTATTGAACTATGGACAGGGGAAAATTATATAAATGGCAACTGATTTATCAGAAATATGGAAGATAGGAAAAAACAGAACATCTTTAAAGTGCCAGGGGAGTGGGAATCAATTTAATACCCAGGGGGAAGTTACCTTTTAAAAAAGGAAATCTAAATAATTTTAGAAAAACAAAAATCGAGCGAACTTGATATTGTGAGAGCTGTATTAAGCTTATCTAGGGAAAAAAAGCCAATCACAAATAGCACATACTTCGATAAATATAAAGGAACATATTCTTAATCTTTAAAAAAGTATGGATATTTAATGGATACATGTAGCCAGCATGCAAGAACCTCTGTTATCACAGGCACCAAAAGAATGATTTAAAAACAAGTGATGTTGAGAAGGGCAAAATTTCTGTTTAGAAGTGCACCAAATGTTACCCCATGGAAAAGGTGGCAAACACAAGTCTGGGCCAAATCTCCAAATCTCCTCTCTGTTTTGGTGAAAGATAGGCCAGGCTGTTGGATTCTCTTACACCAATAAAAACAAAGGCATCACCTGGTAAGAGGAAACATGGAATGAACAATTGGAGAATCCTAAATGCATCTATGGAACAAAAATTATCTTGGCATTAAGAAGCTAGAAAGGGCAGAACTGATAGCTTGTTTCACAAAAGCTGCTAGTGAGTTACAGTTGGCACTGCCTTATTTATTACAACACAGAAATGTCTCATGGCTTTTTTGCATGGACCATTTAAAATTGCCCACCCACACCAGAAATCAGATCATGAATAGCTGATAGAATATTTTCCTTGGATAGTCTTGATTTAAATAAGATTGGCATGTGGTTAAAACGAATGATTGGCTTTTTGAATTTTGACAGTAATTCCAGTTCAGCAAGTATAATCACTGATTACCCTTCTAAAGATAAGATTAGACTTGATTAATAATGTTCAACTTCTCATAGTGATGGTGAATGCCATCTCAAAACCTTTATGAGATTGGTTTTATGTGTAGGTTTACATTACTGATTATATTTATAGTTAATTCCTGAGAAAATTCTTTCTCTGCTTCATAGAATAGAGCAAGACACCTGTATTTTAAGTTGTATTCATTATCTTGGTAAAGGCAAGAGTTGAAGATAAGTTGATAATGTCCATTTGATCTTTTTGGTCTTAACTATACCTATTAATTAAAATGTTCTGTACCTAAAATTATGCCTTTCACTTAGTGAAAGTCTTTTTGGTATGATTTCTGCATAATATTAAATTAAGAATATTTAAGACCTAAAATCACTAAATGTTACTGTATTGATGTACTATATATGAAATAAAATATATATTTTTATTACATACACTAGGGAATTACTTCTTTTTATTCCCTAATATGTATTTCAAGTGCCTAGGATAGTATGCAACACATAATACACACTCAGTAAACATAATGAAGTTAAAAGCTTGTGCAAAAATTCTTGACCAAAGTATGCTGTATAAAATAATTTCAACTGTCATGAGTTGCACACAAAGATTTCTTTGCTTTAATATATGTAAGTTAAACCTCAATTCAAATTTCAACTTTGATAGTACTGTGCAATCAGATTTACCAACTCCTTGTTCATAAACAATCTTTGAGTGCCTATCTTAATAAGGTATCACTGTGAACACTGCAGAGCTTTCTTTCTTTAGAAGATATGTTTAAAGATCCTTGTTATTTAAATCTGCACTAAATAATCTGACTGATGGGATTTAGACCAGGGTATTGAGCGCTACAGAATTATTTCAAGGAGATACATACAAAGACAGGGTCTGTGCAATACAATGACAGTCTAGTTCAATATGTTGTCCAAATGCTGCAATATATGTTTTTTTGGGTTCAAGGTGTAAGTGAATCAGTCCTCTTTGGAACACTGTGACACCTTCAGTTTCGTATTGCCACCTTACATTCTTTTGCATTTACTTGCCAAGAATGTAAGAGAATACACAAACATAATTGCTCTGAAATCACAAATCCGTACTTTGTTATAGGTCACTAAGATTATTCATGATATTTTACTAAATGTTTATGATCAATAAGATGGAAATGATTTAAAACTGGGAATTTTCTTTTTATTTCATAGTGTTAGGGGGAAAGGTAGTCCTGAATGGATTACACATATGGGTGTGTGGACTCCAACCCCACTCCAGACCATCAGTGATCTAACCATCCAGACCATCAGTGGATCACTGGGACCTGAGGGTGGAGTTAAGCAGCCAGCTTGGTTAGAAAACCAGAGGTGAGCCTTGGGCTTGCTCTCTTCCTTGGGAGCCATCTCGCTTGACTTGGAGCCAGCTCTCAACATGCCATTGCATAGAAGATCTGGTAGGATATTTACGGATTTGTATCCCTCTCTTTCCCTTGGTATTATTACTATTTTATTCCCCTTCTTTTGAAAAATAAAACCCGTTAATAACTTTTGTCACGTGTACCTGAAGTTGGGACTTTTTAAAAGTCTTCTGAGCGCGCCGGTGGAGGACCCAGTGAGGGGAACCCATTTTATATTAGGATTGCCCTGTAACAATAGTACTCATCAACTTATTTCATATATTTTACCTCTTTGTTTACTATCTCCTCTATCCCCACAAAAATGTAAGCTCATCAGGTAACAAAACTTCCTTTATTCCCTATATATCTCAAGTGCCTAGAATAGCATCCAACACATAAGCACTCTGAAAATGTGTTAAATGAATGAAAACATGCCTACATTTCAGGATTCTCACATTGAGAAATATTGGCATAGAGGAAAAACCTTGGCCTAGGAGTCAGAAAGACCTGCATATGACTGTATTTCAGGAGGCAAGTTACTTAATTTAGGGAGTTAATTTTTTTACTAAGTAAAATGTGAAGTCCATTAAAAATGGTATAGAGACTAATTCATAAGATATATAAAATATTATATATGGAGATATTATTTTTGGAGATATCACAAAAAT
Organism: Galemys pyrenaicus; assembly: GCA_019455555.1. Taxonomy (NCBI): domain Eukaryota; kingdom Metazoa; phylum Chordata; class Mammalia; order Eulipotyphla; family Talpidae; genus Galemys; species Galemys pyrenaicus. Next base: position 666,173 of record JAGFMF010011631.1, read on the forward strand.
TTAAACAAATGAAACAACTTTTCCATTTTATCATGATTTTCTCTCAATATTATTCATCAAAAGGCAAAATTGGAGAAGGTTTGGATATAATGAAAAGGCAAAATGAAATAGGATCTAAAACTTTCACTAAAACAACTGTATGAAATAGTGATTTTTTTTCATGATAATCATTTGTCAGATGTTGAAAGTACTTGGTTATAATAAGGTCATAAAATTAGCCAAAAATACAGAATCAACAAGGAAACAGAAATATATGAAATACATGAAATAGGATGAAGATTATCTTGTGTCCTAGGCTGCCCATGGGTGTTTTTTCTTCCCCCATCATTCCTGTACATTTTATCTACCCACCCTTTTCCTAATGCAGGTTCTACTTGGCTCATGAGGAACTTTAACCCTCAGGCCAACCCTGAAGGAAGAATTAACCTACTTATTGAACCCTCAGGCAGTGTGCATGGCCAGGAAGCTGAGTATTTGGGGATCATAGTGAGGTGATTTCAGAATATTGCAGTATTCTACAACTAGTGAATGAAGAGGTTAAAAGTGATTTACTATATTAAGAAAAAGCAGTGTAGATTTATTCTGTGGTTTAAGTTTTGCTGCCAAATGGAATTCACAAAATACTTTGGAAGTACAAATGGATTTAAAATCTGTTTCAGGTAAACGTTATTTACTTTATAATGAGAAGATAAAATATCACTTAGTTTTAAGCAAGAGATATCATTAGTATTCAGTTTGGAATTAAAACAAAAAGCAAATTTGGATAGATAAATAAAATTTTAATTCAAACCATGTCCCCAAAATTAAAATAGGTGTTGGTACATTAAAATGGGTTTCCTTCCAACATCCTTAACACTACAAAAAATAATTTAATGTGAAATACACCCCTAAAATAATTGGGTGTTAAGAGTCAAGAAAAAACACAAGCCCCTTTCCTAGCCTTTATATTTACCTAGTTCTGCCAATGTGCTAGTTCAACTGTTCCAACTAGAGGTCTTCTTTAATACCAAGGTGCAATAGGCATTGTTTTAACTAACTTCCACTCAGCTGATTGATTATATTGGCTTGCACTCTTCGTTCTCTCTATAAAAACATGACTGAGAACTACCTTGCTTAACCAAGGTTAATGGATAATAAGCTATTCTCTAGTATGGCTGGGTACCTCTCCAGTTAGCAGAAGCTTATTTTTTTTTTTTTAAGATTTATTTATTTATGCATACAAGCACTGGGGTACAGGCCAGAGGTGGGGGGTGAGAGAATTCACCACAGAGAGCGGGGAACAGAACAGGCAGATCAACAGAAGCACACTGCTGAGGGCAGCAGCGGGCACAGCAGGAGAGGTCTGCCGCACCATGTGGGTCCCCTCCCTGGCCGGCAGCAGGGATCGAACTCGTGCTGCGGTGGCTGCTGTTTGCTTCACAGTGCGTTGCTTAACCCACTGCGCCACCAGGGAGGCCCAGCAGAAGCTTATTAAAGATCAATTGTGCTTATTTCCAATACTGTTTACGCCCACCTTATTTGTCATTTTTATTATAGACTCTAGTTAAATAGCTATAAACTGATAAAAAAAGAAAACAGTAGTCTGTAAAAACAACAAACTAAGCTGAATGTTCTAAAAGGACTTGATAAAGAAGCCACTAAAAGTTAACTTGAATTAGGTGTAAATGAGACAGTGGAAAGATTAGAACAATCAGAAAGATCTAGAAGCATTCTGCATTCAAATTGTTTCAAATATCTCTATTATGTGCAAAGAAATCAAAACAGGAAATTATATATTGTGCACAAAGGGCTTGATTTTGGCGAGGGCATTGAGAACACCATTTAATAACTTATTCTCAAAGAAAAGATCTCGACAGCTTTATCTCTAAGGATTGGTAAATAAATACAATTACACATTTCAAAGACTGCAAAATGCTTAAGTATTAACATTTTTATGATCCTAGCTATAGTCCCCTTTTTTGGTTAACTGATCAATTACAGGCCTTGATACTAATTAAGAGGGTTTCATTCTATGATTCTTGTTTCTTATTTGTCTTAGAATCCTAGAACCTTAAGATGCCAGGCTTCCCCACCACTATTGAATTCTACTAAAAAGCATCTTCGAAAAAGATTTCTCATTAATTAGAATCTAAAGATTTCTAGCTGAATTTTAAATTTAATGTAAGATTAAAAAAAAACCAAAACCAAGCATTACAATTACCCGAGGATAAGCTGGTAAAGAATCAAGAGTAACTAGGTACACTGAAAACACAACTCTGAATGGGAGGAGAGAGGAAGGATGAAATGTATTAAAAGCAGAAACTAGAAATTAAAAGAAAACAAATTAAAGCAAAACCAGAACATGAATGATTGATATGAATCAAACCTGAAGACACAACAGTCATTACTGGTTAGAGTGAATAAGGTTCATCAACTAGTTAATAGTATGTAAACTATGATCAGTTTACAACTATGAAAGTTGTAAAAGTAGATATAAACATGCCAAGATACCAAGGCTCTATTACTGAGTAAATAAGATGTTGAAAAACAGAATCTCATTTTTGTTCAGCATTTTGCTTAAGTAGTTGTACACACAAGAAAAGGTCCTAAAGAAAGCTGTAAGCAACAGATACCCCTGGAGAGTGGCAATAAGGATAAGAGTAGGCATGGAACATGCTCTGTATTTTCACATATTCATATTCTTACAACAATAACTTGTTATTTTTTTAAAGCAAATAAACATTCAGCTTTGCGGGAAAAAAGCAAAAAATAATATAAACAGAATTGATGGTTATAGGAAAGTCACTCTTGAACATTTTGGATATTGTTTAGTGTTTATAGGTTCATGACTTCTGCCATCATAGTGGAAAAACTGGGTTGCCTTTTCCAAAATGAAAAGACTAAGAAAATCTAAAGGAATGCTCTGAAGAGGAAACTTACAAAGAGATAAATGCTGATAAGTACACTTAACTCTTCTCTGTTTATGGCTTTATGGTCTGTTATGGGAGAATTCCTTTCACATTTCTTTTTTTTTTTTTAAGATTTATTTATTTATGCATATAAGTACTGAGGTACAGGCCAGAGTTGTGGGGGGTGAGAGGATTCACCACAGAGCAGGGATCAGAACAGGCAGATCAACAGAAGTACACTGCTGAGGGGAGCAGCGGGCACAGCAGGACCCATGTGGGTCCCCTCCCTGGCGGGCAGCAGGGATCGAACTCATGCAGCAGTGGCTGCCGTTTGCTTCATAGTGCGTTGCTTAACCCATTGCGCCACCAGGGAGGCCCCCTTTCACATTTCTAATTCAGTAAGTGACATGTCATTTTATCAGTTCTATTGAATTTTCTGTTTTGACTGTCATCCTTTTAGTCTTTAAGAATTCTTTCCTGCTGATTTTTCCTTTGCCTGGAAACCTGATACATGTTCTTTCCTTTCTTTTGATGGATCTCAGGATTTAATTTAAAATTTTAAAGCTTTCTGTTTCTTTTATAATTCAAATTTCTTTTGGGGTGAATTACTCATTTTTCTTGTTTTAATCTTCCATTTTTTTTTTCTGATTTTTCTCATTTGTCTGATGATCTTTGTGTGTTTGCATTTATAAATGAAGTTGTTTGTGGCAGGTGGTCTTCATGGAGATCCCTTGTACCTCTGTTTTACTTCTGTGTCATCTGTATCCTCAAAATGAGCTGGTTGACTACCATATCTGTTTAAATGGAAAAGGCACACCAACAGACTTACCGCCCATGAACAAACAAGCAACAATAAAGGAAGAAATATTTGCCAAAGTGTTGAAGGGTACTTAACTTGTCAGAAACCATTAATACATTTATACAGCACATATTAATATATTTACAAAGGAGTTATGGTTTTAGTGAGAGGACAAATGCTTTTTTGAAGTATTTGAATAGGAGGAAGGGACGGACCATCATGTCTCTCTCCTTAGCCTCTCACAATCTGACAGTTTCTCAAACTTTCCCTATTTTCCCAAGATACTGACACAATTGAAAAATACGGATTACTTACTTTATAGGACATCCCTCAATGTAACTTTGTTTGAAATTTTCTCATGATTTGACTGAGAGTATGCATTTTTTGCTAAGATGGTGGTTAGCCCCAAATAATACAGTGAGAATTACATATTGAGGTATTTAATGTCAAATGTCTCAAAATTGATTAAAATTAACTCTGAAGGGCCTCCCTGGTGGCGCAGCGGGTTAAGCAATGCACTATGAAGCAAACTGCAGCCACAGCAGCACAAGTTCGATGCCTGTAGCTGGCCCGGGCCCACCTGGCGCAGCAGACCTCTCCTGCCTCGCCCGCTGCTGCCCTCGGCAGTGTGTTTCAGTTAGTCTGCCTGTTCTGCTCACTGCTCTGTCTCTGGTGAATCCTCTCACCTCCCTGGACTCTGGCCTGTGCCCAGCTCTTATATGCATAAATAAATAAATCTTTAAAAAAAAAAACAAATTAAAAATTTAGTTAAGATGATGTCTACCAGGTCTTCCACAATAAAGTTATTATTTTCTCTTTTGTAACAAACTTCTTTCTGGGATTTTACTATAAGGAAGAACTGTACTTTGTCAACATTTATTAAATTTTTTTATCAGTATAGTTTCACAGGTATTTATTTATCATGGGATATAATCCATTTGCATTGTATATTCTATTCACGTAGGTTTTAAAAATGACTTTCTATGTGTGCTACAGAATATTATTGTGTATTGCTTAGAAAATGCATACTGAATGACACCATGTTTGACACTTACTGAGATTTCCTTTGTGACAAAGAATATGGTTAGTTCCTTGTAAATATTCTTTATATATATATGACATTATGAACAATATTTTTTGCTTTTGGATATTTTTATGAACAATAAAACATGTAACATGCATCAAATGTGCTTAGTGAGTTATTATAAAGCAGACAACTATCCAGGTGTAAAAATAGTGACAAGAAAAGATCACAAGTGTTCTCCCTGTTCTATGCCCCAAACTTAAGTTTGGGGTTATCTAATTACTTGCTGCTAATAAATCTATCACTTATTTTTGCACTGCTAAAGACTATATGTTAATGAAATAAGAAATAGTTTTTAGAAAGCTGTTATTACTATCACCAAAAGTAAATCTGAAAACAAGGAATATTGTCAAAGACAAAAATAAGGAAATAAAAGAAAAAATTCCATGATAGAAGGTTCAATTCATGAAGGCATTGCAGTTTTAAATATATGTTTATCTAATAAATTTCAAAGTACCTTAAGTAAAAATAACAGAAATAAAGACAAAAATGTTCCCAGTCATAATTTCAGGTTTTAGCATCCTCTGTAATGTACAGAATAAGTAGCCAGCAAATCAGGAGAGATATAGATGTGAACAACTATCAATTGAACCTATTAGAATCCTATACCTAACATCTTACTGGATTCAATTTTCTTTCTTTTTTTTTTTAAAAAAGACTTATTTATTTATGCATACAAGAGCTAGGGTACAAGCCAGAGGCGCAGGAGACAGAGTGGGGAGCAGAACAGGCAGATCAACTGAAATAAACTGCTGAGGTGAGCCGTGAGCATGCAGGAAAGGTCTGCTGCACTATGTGGGTCCCTTTCCTGGCTGGGGATCGAACTTGCACTGCTGTGCCGCAGATGCTTCACAGAGTAGCCCTCAACCCTCTGCGCCACCAGGGAGGCCCTGGATTCAATTTTCATAACTAATGAAACTTAACACATATAAATAATTGGCTACTAAGATATTGTTGGAGATACTATTAGTACTCTGTCCAGTTAAGGCTCTGCCTTTAGGAAACATTACCTAGGACAGTTGCTTACAGGACTTGTAGCTAGAAATAGTCTAGGAAGGGTCTGAGAGTCACTGGCAGGCTGTAGCAGTGCCAATGTTAAGACTTTCACTTGCAGTGAATGGGACTGTGATACAGATGGAAAGAAATATACCCGCTGTGAAATTCCTCTGGTATTTCAGAGCAATGATGAAGAGAGTTAAGGGTTAGGACCGTGAAACGGGAGGTTATTGCTGAGCACTACACTGCTTGATTGAAGAAAGAGAAAGACAGATTTAGGTCAATTAAATACTAATTTAAAGCAAAAAATAAAAATCAAAGGGTGAACATGATTTAAGATTAGGGATGTGACTTAATTATTAGAATGGCAGGGCTTAAGAGAAAGCTGATTTCTCATCTCAGTGGTTTTTTAGCCAAAGTGAGAAATCCAGTAGAAGAATAGTACCTTGAGCCTCAGGATAGGAATATTAGGATTGATGCAGTAGAGAATTTTCAATGGCCACATTATTCTCAATCCTTTGGGCCTGTGAAGGGGCCAAGATACACAGACAGGGGGATAGGGACTCCCTCCTTGCTTGGTGACCATGTAGAAGCTTCAAATGAGGCAGGTACCTTATAATACTTTCCTTTCTCACAACCTCACCTAATTTCATCTTATATCCCCAAGGCAGTGACTAGTATCAAATCACAGCATGGTCCCACTGGGGATATCTTGGGCCTGTTTAAGGAGGAGAGACATTTAATATAAACAGAGAATGGCAGCACCTAGCTAATAAGTACCATGTGAACTGGTAAAATATATCCTAGAGCACATCCGAAGAGTGCTGGACCAGGGAAGTAGAATATAAAGCTGCCTAATGGGGGGACTTTTCCAAGGTTCAGGCTTAATGCCCTGACAGGGGCCCTTAGAGTCACCGTGGTGGTCTTTTTAGAAACCTGCAGAGTGATGGTCCTCATTACACAGAGATATGACTGGTGTTATAAACTATTCAGGAAGTAATAAAAAAACTCAGAGAGGGTATGCTGGAGTAGACATGTTATAGAAGACCAAAACTCAGCTTACTATGTTCCAACATCATGGAGTAACTTACTAGTGGTTGTCTTCTGTAAGTGGGAACTTTGAGGGTGATGGTATTACAGAACTGGAACCCCTTTTATAAACGTGGATAATATGAACCAGTATAGCAGAGCAGCATTTAGTTATCAGAGGTGTGGTGGAAATAAGTACCATGCTTGGTAACAAGTTTTGAATGGTATCCAGGGGGTGCCGGATGCACAGGGGTTTATGGCGAATGCTCAAAGAACTTGATGTTACTAGAGGCAAGATGAATGGGCAGTCAATAAAGGAGGTGTGTGTGTGTGTATGTGTGTGTGTGTGTTCAAAAGGATAAAGACTAAATGAACAGAAAGATGAAGTGAGTTACTTTAACTGGAAGTCAGAATCCCTTGCTCAGTTTCCAGACTAGAGTCAATTCATGGATTGAGAAGCTGTCAATTGAAAAACCTGGGATACACTTGTTTCCACAGACAAGAGAATACCGTAGTGGCTGACTCCATCTTTCTGATACTGGGTCTATGAGCTCTGAAATACACTGTCTTATATGAACGGACTCTACAGTTTTCGTTTAGTTAGGGTTAATACAGTTTATCTACTACCATTCTTTTAACTCCTAAATAATTTACATTTAAATATTTATATTTAGGAGCCTCCCTGGTTGTGCAAGGGGTTAAGGTGCAGCAGTATGAAGCTATCTGCAGCCACTGCAGTGTGAGTTTGAGCCCCAGACAGGAAGGTGAGCCACAAGACACAGCAGATCTCTCCTGTCTTACCCGCTGCTCCCCTCAGCAGTGTACTTTGGTAGATCAGCCCATTCTGCTCCCCACTCTGTCCTCGGTGACTCCTCTCTACCCCCACACTCCTGACCTGTACCAGTTCTTATGTGCATAAATAAATAAATCTTAAAAAAAATATTTATATTTAAAGTGGTATAGTTATAGGCAACATATATTTGGGACTTGCTTTCTGTGTAATTTGACAATTCCAGCCCTTTAGTTAGGGTTTTAGGTTGTTTGCATTTCAAGTAATTTTCAAAGATTAAGTGTATTATTTTGCATTTGTTATGGATTGAGCATTTAATTATTCCATTTTATCTGTTTTGTTAGTTTATTATCTCTATTGGTCTATTAGGTTTTTTTTTTTTTAAAAAGAGTTTATAGAATACAACTTTATCTTCTTATAGTCTATGTTTAAGTGATACTATGTCATTTCGGGTAAAGTAGAAAAAAACCTTGAAACAGAACCCTTACATTATTTTCTTTTTTCTTTTTAAAGATTTATTTATTTATGCATACAAGCACTGGGGTACAGAGGTGTGGGGAGGGTGAGAGGATTCACCACAGAGAGCGGGAGCAGAACAGGCAGATCAACTGAAGTACACTGCTGAGGGGAGCAGCGGGCACAGCAGGAGAGGTCTGCCAAGCCATGTGGTGTTGAAGCCAGAGACATGTTAAAGCCAGAGTTTGTCTAAACTTAGCTGACTGAAACTTGAAAAACGACCTACAGGCCAACTTCCCTATCTAGTAGGTCAGCTGGTCCCATACCTTAGGCTCTTGGGCAGTTAAGGGCAGGGTGTATGAAACAGCTTGTTATCTTAGAATGTTAACTTAGAATGTGCAGGATATGGGGCAGAAGCCCATGCCCGCCAAAATGGATCTCTGGTACAAGTTTAAACATATTTCTCTTTAAAGCTATTTGCTGTACTCATTGCGCGGGCTTTGATCTCTCAGCTTATTGGCTGCAAAAGCTCACCCCTTCTTCCTCTCGGGGTCAATTGCCCCAGCTAGACCTGCGTGTCTCAGTTGGACGGTTGGCCCCTGCATGCAGAGTAAAGCTCTACTTGATTGTTACATCCCTGTATCCGCTTTTTGTTCTTTTGGGGTGCCCACGGAAACTTGGTTCTTTACAGTGGGTGCCCTCCCTGGCCGGCAGCAGGGATCGAACTCGTGCTGCAGTGGCTGCAGTCTGCTTGTTGCTTAACCCACTGCACCACCAGGGAGGCCCCTTGTTTGTTAAATAACTTTTGTGCTATTATTGTCAAATATTTTATTTCTACATATTATAAAAACAATATATTGTTACTATTGCTTTAAACAGTTACTTTTACATGTTTCAGTTTGCTTGTCAGCAATCTTGCCAGCAGAGCAAGAGGAAGTAAAAAATAACTCAAAGTTCAAGTAGTGAGAGAGACATCTAGAGGGGCAACATCTCCTAAGATGTGACCACTTCCCCCATAGCAAGTCTAGCTTTTATTGGGGATCAGATTCAGAGAAGATGGGTGATGGTTAGAGGAATGTACTTGGTGGGGATGTGGATTGGGGATGCAAAATAGTCTAGCACAAGCTAGGGGTTGTTAAATAGGGGTTGTTGCTTGGGTGGGGGGGGGGTCCATTGTTGCCCTTGATGAGAACATCTCATTTCTAATGCCTGGTAACACTTAACTACCTGTCAAGGTAGTCTAGCAGGTTATGCTAATCTGGTCATAATCTAGTCTCCCTGCTAGTTTTAGCAGATATCCTCATACCAAGACTTTTGTCCTAGTGAAAGGCTCCCTGACTCTCTATTAGCTTAACTAGCAGCAACTTTTGGGCACTAAGCAATATCCCAAGTACAAGGGGGGCTAATGGGATTCCACATACATGCATTTGAGTAATGAGAACAAAAAATTATCATACCAATGTAATTATCATTTCCAAGGTTTTGCATCATGCAATATATTTTCATTTGTCTAAAGAGTTTCTTTAATATTTTTTGTAGTAGAGGACTGCTAATGATGAATTCTTTCAGCTTTCGTACTTCTGAAAATTTGCATTTCACCTTTATTTTTGAAACATTATTTTTGTTTATAAAAGCTCCTTTTAAATTTTTTTCTCCTTTCCCCTTAACACTTTCTTTTTTTTTTTTTTTAAAGATTTATTTATTTATGCATACAAGCACTGGGGTACAGGCCAGAGGTGTGGGGGGGTGAGAGGATTCACCACAGA
>JAGFMF010011631.1:678228-713389 GCA_019455555.1 Galemys pyrenaicus
AGGTTTTGTATGTTTGTCTTAATGCAGCGGATGGCAGAACCCATTCAGAGAGGGCAGGCTTGGGGGTTCTGGGTGCTCCTCTCCCTGCCCTGTAACACTTCTTTCCTTCTTGTTTTGGGTTTGTCTTCTTAAAATACCTAGATTACATATTCAAATTTTTCTTGGTTTCTAAAATAAGACATTAAAACTTATTTCTGTACAGCACTTCTTTAGCTGCAGCTTACAAGTTTCATTTGTTTTCATTGTCATTCAATTCAAAATATTTCCTAACGTTTCTGAGATTGATTCACTAACTCATGTTATATAGAAATGTATTTAATTTTTAAAATTTCTGGATTTTTCTGATGTCTTTCTGTGATTTCTATTCAATTTGTTGCCAAAGAATATATTTTGTCTGATGTGTATATTCTTAAACTTGGTGAGTTTTTCTTTTTCTTAGTTGGTCAGAAAGTTCTAAGAGTACCTGAAAATAATTTTTATTTTGTACTTGTGAGTGGATTGTTTTTTACTTTCTGAAGTGGCTCTAGCTTTTTGGAAAAAAAAAAAAAAACTACATAAAGATGGAACATGTCCTATAAGTTTGTATTTTGAAATATGATGGCTCAATGCATGAGTCTAAAAATTAAGTATTATTTTATAATAGGCATTATAATAGAATAGTAGTTCTCTACATGAACTTAATGAAGAAAAGGTATATATATTAATGACATAAAAGACCAAGTAACACCAAATACCTGAATATAATGACAAGTTACCTTTTCACATTCTTACCTCTGGTCTGTTCCCAGTAGACCGATAACCAACCCATAGTCCATAAGCTAGTCATAGTGGTTTTATTTTAGTTCTTTCAACAGCCATTTTCCCCCTATTTAGTATTTACCAAATACACTCTCTTTGTGAAAAACACTTTTTCTTTTTTTTGGTCTAATTTCTTTTCAACTTTAAGAAATTGACCTTGAACTTACTTTTTTTAAGGAAGTCTTTCCTGACATGATCTCCAAAGATTAGGTCCTCCTAAGGCACATTTCATGGCAGACTGTCCCTCTCTTTCGTACAACTTACTATAATTCTAATGAAAAATATAAGACCAGACTAAATCAGCTTATCAAAGATGTTATGACTTCTCAAAAGGCTCAATCATTTACTCAAAAAAGTTTTCAAAATGATAATATATAAAGTGGCCAACAAGGCTGACTTAACCAAAACCTACCTGGTTTTCACTGAATGACATTTTTCTTTTGAAGACTTCTCTGAAAGCAGAATTTTACTTCAGAATACTGAATACATTGGTCTTCCATATTACGTATCTAATAGGTACAAGAGATAAAATTTATGAGATGTTGCAGAAAGTAGGATGTACACAAAAATCAACTGAAATGAGAAATGCAATTTTTCTGCCTTCACAGAGCTAGACAAATGGATAAACTGTTTCTCTAAGACATTCTTTGCTTTAAAAAACACAAATGGGAAAGAGTGGCTCAAATAACTTTTCTAAATTGACTCTAAAAATTAATGCTGTGGAGTCTGTTTCTTACAAACTTTTAGGCACAGAATTTGGGTGATGAGATTAAGAGGAAAATCTTCCTCTTTCATGAACATTTGGAGACTTAATTTCTTTTAAACAGCACTTGACAATATTATTAGGGAACACTTGTAGGAAAACATAGAGAGATTTCCTGGCGATGGAGTTGGAAGAACTACCTTCCCCATGTTTCTCAGGCTCACTTTGTAAATTATGTGAAACACTTAGACAGACACTGGCACTCATAAATTATACAGCTCATTTGCATATTCCAGTCAGGAGACATTATGCAAAGTGATAAGATTTGCATAATGCATTCCTCTTGTCGCTTCACTCACTGGGTGCTTTTAAAAAACAAAATGAAATAAAATGAAAGCATGAAAAGGTGAAAGCATCAAGTTCCCAGCCTTGTCTGTGTCCTTCCCAACTACAGTATCAATTATTTTCATTTTCTATCAGAGCCTGGGGTGAAGGGGACAAAAAGCAAAATCTACACACATATAAACAAAAAACAAAGAGCTTTCATATGAATTTTGCTCTTAATTACAATGTACTTATTTCTTACTGAAATCTTTCAACATAAATAACCCATCTGAGCTAAGAGGAATAAGACAAAAAAACCCCCAAAACAGCAAAACGAAAAAAAACACACCACACCCACTAGTATATAGAGAAAGAAACTTTATATAACTTTTTCATGGACAAAACCACCTTTATAATATTTAGGGAGAGGGTAGTCTTCCTCCTAGTAATTAGAAAACAAAACAAAACAAACGCATCAGCTAATAAAAAAAATAGGCTTTTTTATGATTGGAAAAAAGCCTATTTTGGAGGAAATAAATGGCCTGGGGGTGGGATTTCTTTTTCCTCTAGAATAACTTCTGAAGGGTTTCCCTGTTTTTAAAGAGGAAGGGAGGAGAGAGACAGGGCTGTGCTTTGATTATTTAGCAAAATATAGGTTGGCTATATCTACAGCAAGGATGAGGCAGTACCACACCGACTTCTATCTGCTCTACTCCAATAAGCAGGCAACGTTCCCTCAGCAGTTGCTAGTTTTGCTGCGGGCTTTCCCTGCCCCCCTGCACCAGTGCGAAAGGCAGAGTGTGCCAAGCGGCTGGCGTCTGTACCCTGTGGGAAAAGTTAACTGTAATTCTTCGGCTTTTAAAATCAATTAACCCGTGTGTTAATTAACGTCAAGTCGAAGGGAGGAGGAGAAGAAGGGGAGGGAGGGAGGAAAGAAAAAAGCTGCAAGGGCGGATGGCAGAAGAGTTGGCACAGTGCCATCCATTCAGGGGCAACGCCACAGTTTCGTGTGATAGCAGCAGCGGGTATATGTTACGGGGGCCCTGTATGCGGGCCAGACAGTGCGGTAAAGCCAAGCGAGATTATCCAGACCCCCAGGAGCGAACAGCAAGCAGCAACCGAAGGCGCAAGTGCCAGGATTACAGCCTCGGCTGCTCCAACTATATGAGCCCTTCCTCGGACCCAGGGACTCGGCTACTTGGGGTTTGGGGGTCTTCCGCACCAAAGAGGCACAAAGCTGACTTTAATCACTTTTTTTCCTTTAAACTTGATTCTGCCGCAGTGGAGCCAGCACAGCGGATGCTTTCACACCCAGCAAGACAAAGGCCGTCGTCTCCGCCATGACACTGTTCCGTTCCAAACAGAGGCCGGGATCCTGGACTCCTTGAAAAATTAAAAAGAAACAAGGAAAACAAACAACAAATACAGCATCAAACCGAAAAAAAAAATAACAACCACCGAAATCGTGTGCCCGTTTGCCCATGCCAGGGGTGATCTGGGCATCTGTTGCAGCAGAAGGCGCTTGTGTGGGGCTATTTTTTGGGGGGGGGGGTGCCGAGCTGTTGGCTTGTTTGCTGTTCAACTTCGTTTATAATTAACTTAAAAAAAAAAAAACACCATTCAGCCTAGTCAACAACAAACAAAGAAAAAGCAGACATCGGAAGAGAAATGCCATAGGAAGCGGCATGAATGCATGCCACAGCCGGTGCCACTTGCCATTCGGAAAACCTCAGGGAAAGATGCCAATTCTACAGCCCGGAAGGAGGCAGAGAAGAGAGCATAAAGGTCTACAATAGAAATCATAAGGGAAGAATACTGCTTGTACCATCCTGGATTGTAATTGTACACAGCTTCTGCTGGGAATAGAAAAGGAATATTTAAATGGAGATATAGATGGGTACAAATTAAAAGATAGGAGCCTAATGATTGCATATAGACACATGCGTAAGGCTGTATGTGTATATGCATACACATTTGCAGACCAATTAAATGTTTAGATATGTATGTATTTTTGTTACAGGTATGGGTATGTATATAGGTGTATGTGTTTATACACACATATGTGAAATGTATGCATGTGTGAGAAAGAGGAAACAGAAGAGAGAGTAGGAAATATGTGTATGTGCATGTATGTGTGTGCATACATCCCACTTTTTGACCCAGGTATACAGAGAAGACAAAATAAAAATCATACTCTAGCAGCAAGCAGGCAGTCAGAGATTTATCTACATTCACTGCTATCACCAGGGAGATGAATGGGGCCGATCTGAAGCCCTTTTACAAGATCCACTATGGGAGTGAAGGAGGAGGAGGCATGCCACACAGACATGCACAAACTTGAAGGCAGAGGGATGTGGAAGGTGCTACTTAGGAAACCCTGGTGGCATAACACAGGGGAGAAGAGGGGAAAAGAGGCTGTCTCTTTCTATGTTTTAGGTGGTTGCTTAAAAAAAATCTGTAAAAGGGTTTCAGGAAACGGCTGGTACTTACGTTGTCTGCGTTGCTGTGGATCCTGAAAGGTGTTCTGTTGGCACCGGGCGCTGAGCCAGGGGCAGGCGCTGGAAACAAAAGGGAGAGACAAAAAAAAAAAAATAAAGTCATTCAATGGGAATATTAATTGCTGCTCTTGTGGATTTTACAAAACACACAAACTGTTTTCTTTTTCTTTCTTTTTTTTTTTTTAAAAAAATGTGGATTGGCGCGTGTCCCTTTCGCATGGAATATACAAGTAGTATGGGATTTACAGCCCAGTTACGGGACTCAGGATTAACCGCGCTGGCATCTTTTGGGCATATTCTTCCATTTAATGAATGAGCTTTCGCTGTTAATGAGGAATAATCGTTTGGCTAATGAGCTTTGAAACATTAAGAGAAAAGAGGTTTTTTCCGTTAATCGCTCTGGTGCGACTGCATGGATGGATTACAAAAGACAGCAATAGGAATGCAGTACAAAGGGGGGGAACCTCTCTTGGAGTGGGAGAAGCACCGAGATGGGTGATGTGTCCCTGCATCTTTCCTTCCTTCTCTCTCTCTTTCTCTGCCAACTGCTATGGGTTTCCATAACTCCGCAATCAAAGTGGATGGTCGGGAAGGATTATTACAAAGAGTGAAGCCTCCGCTGTTAATGTCTCCAGTGTTTAATCATCATACAGTAGAATGGTTTTATGCATATTTCATTTGCATATCATTAAACCGTGTTAGCAAGGGGCATCCAGAGCCAGGAGAAGTACAAAGTTGGGAAGAGAGGGAAGAAAAAAAAAAAGGTCCCTATGATGCTTATCTTCAAACAGGGACTTGTTCCATGATCTGTCTTCTACTTTTGCTAAAATCATTATGACTTGGAAACCTTTGAAGTTGGATACAACCTTGGATTCTTCTAATTCCTGCAGAGCGGTATATTTTTAAAAACAGCAGATACGTTCCTGCACTAGACAATTAAAGGAATATAAACTCCAGTGGGTTGAAACTAGTAGCTCTTTGGGGAATGCAGTGGCAAAGGCTTCTACAAATACCAACACTTAAAAAAAAATAAAAAGAGCATCATATTAAACAAAAGAAAACGAAGACAAGAAATATTAACATGTGGATTATATTTGTTTCTTTTGGGGGGTAATGAACTAAAGAGAATGAAGAAGCCATCGGTAATTTATCCCTTCATTAATGAACAGTCACCTTTTTTTTGTATGTGTTTGTTTTTGTCTCTTTTTTTTTAAGAGGGATGTAGTCACTTTTGAAGTGATTAGTCAATTATTTTGTAGCTGTGATCTTTTTCCCTTGTGTCAGACAGGGGAGAAAGGTGGTGGTTAGGGAATATGTGTGTATTGGGGGGATTTGTAGGGAGAGGAGGAATACAGTGAGTTCTTTGTAGATCTAATACATGCACAACATATTAATTGGGAGCTTTTAAAGCTCCCTCAATAGGCTATTTCATTCCTAGTAAAACAGCAGCTGGTTAGCCACCGTTGGTGACTTTTCAGATATCACTTCAAGTATTTTTATTCGGTTGCTGTTGTTGATGTTGTTTTCTTGTTTTTCCTTAGTCAAGAGCAAGAATATAATGTCACCCTGCTTAACAGAGTCTCTTCTCTCCTCCATCATCTTCTTCATTTCCAATTTCCAAACTGTAAAGCAATGTTGGTTTAATATTGAATCTTGGTGCACAGTATAACTGGAACAACTTGATTTGGAAATGAGATGCTGTTTTATATTTAAATTATCCTCACTCCTCCCTTATCCTCCAAAGCTTTGTCTCAGCTATGAATATTCAGATGAGGCATGATGTGATTACACTGTACAATTACTCCTATCCATGGTGGTAGCAGAGGCTGCCGGAAAGACAGAGAGCCAGATGCCTCCTAGCCAATACGGAGTTTGTTTTTGGTATTTTTCCTATCTCTCTGGCGCTGCGGCACATGCAGATGTCGCTGTTGTTCTTTATAAAGCCCTAATGACATGCAAATGCATAACGACTCGGTTTGGACACAGAGCATCAACGAAACATTACGGATGTCCTTAAGAAAGGGGGAGAGAAAATCCTGACTGAAGGAATGTCCACATAAATTATTTTTATTTAAATGAATTCAAAGGATGGGGTGAGGGCAAGTCAGAAGGAGTCACATGGAAAACATGCATAATATTAATATGCATAAAGAGTTCTCACCGAGGAGAAGAAGCTCCTTACTACTGCTCATGGGACATACTGGTTCATTAGGAAATAGCTCAGAGCGACTACAGCATTTTGCTATTTCAGTTTTTTCTTTATTTTAAATGAAGAGTCAGACAGATGTGTTTTCTTTGCATGGCAGCATCGAGGTGGATCCAATCTGTGAAATCTGCTGCCCAAATAGCATTCCTAATGGAAACTGGAACTAAACAAGGGCACGGATATGGAAGGGAGGGGAGAAGAGAGAATATACGAAGAAGAGTATATTCAGAGCCACAGGATAATATTTGCTAGTAAGGGGAAGTTTACAGAAACCATCTTCTGCTTCATTAGTATCAGGTGGGGGCTCCTGTTGCAGGAGCCATCAGGGTTGGCCAAGATGAACACGATACAGGCCCGTCTACTAGGTGTCTGAGGCTGAGGAGAGCAGCGGCAACTTGGTGCCTGTCCCCCCAGCTGTCTACAGCTCTGAAGCCAAAAGCACAGCTACTCCTAAGTTGGGGATGCAGTAGAGTGCCTTCTGGTCCAGGTATTTGTGATAGAGGCAATTCTTGATGTTACCGTTATAAACGTTGCTAAAGAGTAGATACAATCGTCTGCATATGTAAGCAGGCCTGGTAATGTTCATGCCAGTTAATTCTCAGGGTAAAGATTACTGTGTTTTCTGTCAGAATGTTGAAATAACTAGTGTGGACTAATGCATGTTTATGATGAATAGAGATGAACAAGGAATGAAGGAGCCTATTGGGTGGGTTCAGGGCTGATAAAATATTTGGAATATTACTAATGGCCTCAAAAGATTAATAAAGAAAACCAAAGCAAGAAGGAACAGTCAGGAAAAAAGATTTCATTACTTCCCTTAGTCAGGTGGACACAGTTTAAATTACTTTAATAATTCATACTTTTTAATTTATACTTTTGCTTAAATTACCGAAAGAAAAAGACAGTTTTGCTCTGGACTGTATACATGTACAAATTTCTACTTGATGGCAAAATGTTGACCTGGAGCTGCTGTGTGTTTATGTATGAGCATGTAAACATGTTCTAAATTTGTGGCTCTTTACCTATTAATCTTCAAAACTTCCATTTATGAGTCTCCTTTTCAACACACACACACACACACCCTCCCTCTCAAAGGCTACATGATTCTCAACTGTATAGTGTAACAACCAAACTACAGAGTACAATGAATTAATGATTATGTGAAGAAGAATGGTTATTTAATCTGAATCTCAGTTGGATATTTAACCCCTTATTTTATTCATTTCTTTTGGCAAAATTATGGCTATTATAAAGTGAAACAATACATGTAAAGAATTTAGCACAATGTTTTTACATGAAAGCACTAAATAATGTCAGATGTTATTGTTGCTATATAAAACTATAATATGATAATTGTATTACTGTTGAATAATTATTATTTCAGTGTATTGGTTAGTATTTGAGAGAAATAGGGAAAAGGAAATAACTTTCAATCTTTACTGTCACTATTAAGGTAAAAGTTAGTAAGTGAGCATTGAATAGGTATTCATGGTGGGTAGATTGTGAATTATCAATTATCAAAAGTCCAATGCAGCTCATATCAATGCAGTTAATAATAGACCCATGAAAGGGTTCCTTTAAAAATCTCTAATTCTGAAATGATGATCTTGTTGCATGATATCTGCACACTGATAAGGAGCTATGTAGTGATTGGTGAAGTAGGAAATAGGAAGTGAGGAGTGTTCATTATTTAACCACATTTCCAGGGCAATATCAACTTGCAATTCTTTTTTCAGAAAAAAAATTGTATTTTTGAATAGGTAACATTAACTAATTTCAATGCTCGATAAATAAGTAAAAAAATGTCCCTCCTGCCCCTTGTCTAGCCATGTGTTTCTAACCTTACTCCACATAGGTAACCACTCTTCCTGGTTTCTTGTTTATGCTTTCAAATATTAATACATCATGCCCTAAAGTTAGAGGAGAAAAAATTCAATCCTCATTACAAAGAAATGCCCTTTATCAACTGGAAGGGATTTTCTATACTTCTAGTTGTGAAGAAAGTTTTTTTTTTTTCTCATTATGAACAGTTGTTAAATTTTTGTTAATTGCCTTTTCTCTCTCTGAGTTCAAAGTTGTTAGCATGGTAAAATACAATGACTGATTTTCATTTGTTAAACCAACCTTGCAATTCTGGGACAAAATCCACTTGCAGTATTTACCTTTTATATATTATAATCATACAACATATGAACTGCCAAAATTATGTTAGTGATTTTTAATCCATTAAAGTTCATGAGTGATATCGGCTTATAATTTTCTTTTGTTAAAATTACCTCATTTGGTATTGTCATTAGGATCTTGTTGGCCTTGTACAATGAGTTGCAGCGTCCCTCTCCCTCAATACTCGGAAAAAGTCTGCGTAAGATTGTTATTATTTTTCCTTAAATATTGGATAGACTATAACAGTGAAACTAACAGTTCTAAAAATAGTTGGCAAGTTTTCAGTTGTAAATTTGATTTTAAGAAAATGATCTAGGAATGCTTAGATTTTCTATTTCTTATATGAATTTTGGCATTTTGTATTCTTCTAGGACTTTATCCATCTCATCTTAGTAACCAAGTTGATTGGAATGGTTAGTCACTATCTTATTTCTGCCTGTCAGAACTTTAGTGATGTCCCACTTTCATTTGTGATATTAGTGATCTGCGTTTTCCTTTTTCTTTCCTTGATCAGTCTATTGAACAATCTATTCTACAAATATTCTTTTTTTTTTTAAAAGATTTATTTATTTATGCATACAAGCACTGGGGTACAGGCCAGAGGTGTGGGGGGGTGAGAAGATTCACCATAGAGAGTAGGGAGCAGAACAGGCAGATCAACTGAAGTACGCTGCTGAGGGGAGCAGCGAGGCGAGGCAGGAGAGGTCTGCTGCACCATGTGGGTCCCCTCCCTGGCTGGCAGCAGGGATCGAACTCGAGCTGCAGTGGCTGCGGTCTGCCTCATAGTGCGTTGCTTAACCCACTGCGCCACCAGGGAGGCCCCCTATTCTACAAATATTCTTAAAAAAATAAACTTCCATTGATTTCTACTAGCAATTTTATAATTTCCATTATTTTACTTTGGGGTTAATTTGCTTCCCTTTTGTTAGTTTCACAAGTTGAATGTTAGATAATTGATTTTGCACTTATTTTCTAAAACAGATGTGAAGAGCTGTACATTTCCTTCTAAAGCCTACTTTAGCTGCAAGCCCACAAAACTTCGTAAGAAAATGTATATTCATTATCAGTTAGTTGCATAAATTCTGTTGTGATTTCTTCCTGGACACATTATTTAATTCCTATAGTTAAACTTCCAAATATTAGATTACTTTCTAGCTATCATTTCTATGAATTTCTAATTAAATAACACTGTTAAGGAAATGACATGATAATTTCAGCTAAAGATTGTTTTATTTTTTTTAAAGATTTATTTATTTATGCACACAAGCACTGGGGTACAGGCCAGAGGTGTAGGGTGGGGGTGAGAGGATTCACCACAGAGAGCTGGAGCAGAACAGGCAGATGGACTGAAACACACTGCAGAGGGCAGCAGCGGGATGAGGCAGGAGAGGTCTGCTGCGCCATGTGAGTCCCCTCCCTGGCCGGCAGCAGGGATCGAACTCATGCTGCAGTGGCTGTGGTTTGCCTCATAGTGCGTTGCTTAAGCCACTGCGCCACCAGGGAGGCCTCTGAAGATTGTTTTATGACTCAATATAATCTATCTTTTTGAAATTCAGTGTATTCTTCAGAAGAATTCATTTTGTCATTGTTGATTTTCTCCACTGTATAGATGATTTCTATCTAGGTAATATCTGTTCCTATTATTTTCATTCTCAACTTTCTTTGGGTTTCTCTATTCTATTTCTAATTTCCTGAAAAGATATTGATGCCAATGATTTTTAGCTTCCTTTTCTTTTTTTAAAGAAAGAAAGGCTATCCATTTCCCTCTAAGCACCACTTTAGATACAGCCTCTGGGTTTCCATACATCTTATTTTCATTCTCACTTGGTTCAAAATATTTTCTAATTTACATCATAATTTCCTCTGACCTATAGATTATTTAGAAGTATATGGCTTAAATTCAAAATCTGTTAGGATTTACTAAAGTTTTATTTTATTATTATTGATTTTTAGCTTCTTGATATTGCTTTCTAGATCTCTTGTGTTCATAGTAAATTCTGGGTGACAAATCTTTTGACAATTTTGAGACATGCTTATGGTCAATGCCAGTAAGAACGAATGTTGCCATTACTAGGCATAGTGTTCTACATATAAGTTACTTTGAATAATTGTATTGTTGCTATTATTTTTGCTATATATGTGTGAATTTTCTTTCTCTGCTTTGTGTACTTGTTTTATTAGTTAGAGAAAGAGGTATGTTAAAGTCTTATGCCATGGTTCGTGGGAATTTGTGTACAGATATTTGTAGTCCAGTCAGTTTTGCTTTAGATGTTTTGTGGCTATATTACTACTAAGTGTATACACATTAAGAATAACTGTATTCTTTAACAATACCATATACATCATCATCTCCTGCCTTAAAATCTATTTTGCCTAATGTTAATATGTTGATCTTGTTATATTTTGGTATAGGTAGATTTTTTTATCTTGTTACTTTCAACTTTTGTTTTTTTTATCTGAATTTTATTTTATATCCAATCTGACAATTTTGCTTTTTTAACCAGAGAATTGAGTCTATTTATACCTAATGTAATTACTAATACACTTTAAATTATACACATATTACTTTATTATTTGTGTCCTATTTGTTCTATCTGATTATGTTTTTTTGTTCCTTTTTACATTTTTTGAGATTAATAAAAATTTTCTTAATTATCTTCTTTATTAACTTGTTAGTAATACATTAAGTTACTATTAAGTGTTATCCTATTACAACATGCATCCCTGACTTATTACAGTAGCATTAGAACCTGTTTCTCATTTTGTTTACCTAGCTCACCTTTTAAGTTATTTTAACATGCACATTATTGTTCATATATTTTAAACCTTAGAAGATAGTTTTCATTTCTATTTCTCAGTTAATGTTCGTTCAGACTTACCAACACATATACCTTGTACATTGCTCTTCACTTTTTCCTCCATTTCCATGTTTCTTTCTGGAACTGCTTTTCTTCGATCTAAAGAACTCCTTTTGATATTTCTTTAGGTGGTGGGCTGTTGATAATTTCTCTCTTTCTCTTTTTGTCTATGAAGTTATTTCATCTTCAGTTTTGAAAGATAATTTCATTGAGAATAGAATTCTATATTGGCCATTGCTTTCTTCCAGCATTTGAAAGCTATCTATTGGTTTTGGCCATCATCACTGCAGATGAGAAGTCAGTTGTCAGTTTTATTGTTGCTTCTATCAAACAATAAATCCTCTTTAACTTCATTAAACATTTTCTCCTCATCTTTCATTTTCAGTAATTTTATTCATGTGCCTAAGTTTGCTTTTCTTTGTATTTATCCTGCTTAGGGTATCTGTGGCTTAATATCTTTCCTTTCTTTTGGAAATTTTAAAAAAGAGATTTATTTATTATTTATGCCACAAAAGCTGGGGTAAGGCCATAGGTGCAGGTGGTGAGAGGGTGAGAGGATTCACCAGAGACAGAGTGGGGAGCAGAACAGGAAGATCGACTGAAATACACTGCTGAGGGGAGAGGTGGGTAAGACAGGAGAGGTCCGTTGTGCCATGTGGGTTACTCCCTGGCCAGGAATTGAATGCATGCTGCAATGGCTGTGGATAACTTCATAGTGCTGTGACTCAACCCCTTGTGCCACCAGGGAGGCCCTGGCAATTTTTTATTATCAATGTGAATAGTACTTTTACTACAGTCTCACCTATCCTTGTAGGATTCCAGTTACACATATTTCACATTTTCAATATGTCTCACATACATTTTATGTTATTTTCAATACTTTTATACACTCATACCTTGGCATGAATATTTTTTGCTTATCTCTCAGATATTTCAATAATCTTCTTTTCATCTATTTTCAATCTGATGTTGAATCTATATGTGGATTTCAGGTATTGTATTTTTCAGTTTAGAATATCCTTTAATCCACTTGTAATCTGCAGTTCATTTGTTCTCCAAAACATTAACATTTTGGAGTTATTTACTGATCTATTTCTGGTAACTCCAATATCAGGTTCACTGTGGATATGTTTCTAATGTCTCTCCCTACCTCTTTATTTGGTCCTGTTTGTTGGTATTCCTGAAAAGTACTGAATGGATGTCAAGTGTTGTGTGCATAAATGTTATAAGGTGTGGATAGTAATATCTTCCTGTGAAGAAAACATACCCTAACATCCAGGATATGCAGAACAAGGATGCTTCATTTCAATCCAATAAAAAAGCAGGTTGACTTGAAGCTAGTTTATAGTTTTTTAAAATTTAGTTCTCCTGGTACAATTAATCTCCAAGGTCCCATTTCCTCAACAGATCCTGAACTCTGATATTTGTCTTTCCAGTACTATTCCAGTCAGTTTTCAGCAGCTTTCTGCTCATCTTCTTAGTCTTTTATATTCAGCAAAGAAAATGGAAAGTGTCAGATAAGCTGTAGTTAGAAAATCCCTCTCAAACAATGCCAATGTAGTTATTACTACTGAACAAAATTTCCTTTTCCAAATGCTTACAAAAATAAATTTTAAATAAAACCAATTGATTTTAAAACCAATACAAAATTTTGAAAATTTGGGACTGCCTTTTTTGTCTCTTTTTCAAACTTTGGCACCTATTCCAATCTGTATATTTTCTCAAAAACATTTAAAATTCCTTGAGCTTAATGTAGATGTAGTTCCTCAAGCTCAATCAAAAATTCCTATAGTATCTTTGAAAGTGATATATCTAGGATAGGAGACTTGATTTCCAACAATTAGTTTTTCTCTTCAATAGTCTTAAACTATAATCCCTACTAACAAATACTGTCTTTGTCATTTCATATCTGAAATTCATTCTTATTGACAGAGAAACTTCAATAATTTAATATTTTAATATATTTAATATAGCTTTAATTTTATAATTATAATTTTAATGTGTGCCTCCCTGGTGGTGCAGGGGTTAAAGTTTCATCGCTATCAAACTATTGCCAGGGACTGTAGCATTAACTTGATCCCCAGCCAGGTAGCTAACTCACATGGCACAGCAGACCTCTCCTGTCTTGCCTGCTGCTCCCCTCAGCAGTATATTTCAGTAGATCCACCTGTTCTTCTCCCCATTCTGTTTCTGGTGAATCCTCTCACTCCCTGTGCCCCCACATCTCTGACCTACACCCCAGTCCTTATAGGCATAAATAAATTTTTTAAAATAACAATGTAATTTACATTTTCTATACACACTCATTAGAATTTAATCAAACAGATCATAAAGAAATCAAATAGTTCTTCTTTACTAATCTCTTCTTCCTTTTTTCCTGACAATTTCTTTATTGGATTCATCAATTACTCACTAAGTTCCTATCCGTGTGTTTACTATGTACCAGAAGTAGTAAAAGTGACATACTCTTGCCTTGAAGACTGATTTTCAGTAGGCAATAAACCAATTACAATAGAATGTGATAAATGTTAAGTGTACATATCACTTATCAGATGGATGTCCTAATTTTTCTCTAGCTACTTTTTTAGAAATGCTGTCTATAAAATCACATTTATTTTTTATCTGAATGTCTTAAAACCAGCCTCTTTGAAGTCTAGGAAATACTGTCAAAAATAACTTTTACAATAATGAAGATGTAATGCCCATTAGGATAGCCACTAATTAGTAGAGAAATTAAATCTTTAATTTTCTTTAATTTTAATTAATTTCAATTTAAGGGGCTAACTTACTATACAGGTAGCTATAGGGCAATATGTCTTATTTTGTCAGACATTCCTGCCTATTTTAAGCTCTAAAATTAAATAACTACCTTCTCCTAGGGTTCTAACACTTTTCTGCCTCTTGGAAGTTTTCACTTATTGATCAATATTAGGCCCATATAATTAGCTTTCCTATCCTTCTTTCTACCTATTAATTAGAAATATTATTTTTAGTACAATGAGAATTTGAACACATTTGAATAGTTAATACTACACAATCATGGTATCTTTTCTCCTTCCCTTGTAAATAAAACCCTTTATTAACCTTTGTTGTGTGTGCCTGCAGTTGGGGCATTATAAGTGCAGTTCGAGCGCGCGGGTGAGGACCCAGTCAGGCAAACCCATTTTATATTAGGGTTGCCCTGTAACATCTTGAGCTTGTATTTAACCTGTATATGTTTTAGTTTTCCTTATCTGTAAATTGGTGATCCTCACTCAGGACTATCACATATATATATTTTTATTTACTAAAGCAAATTGTAGAATATCCACCCTAAGTAATTTACTTCTGATCCTTTTTTTAATGCATACCCAAATGCTTTCTACCATGTTTCCACTCAAATTCTACCCCACTGATGTAATAGATACTAATGAGTGCTATGTCTGGAATCAGGAACGCAGTTTATGATTGTGGAAAAGACAACAATCAAATGACCAGTTTAGAGATTAATAGCACAACTTCTAACTCATTATCATAATGATTATATGTGCTTCCTTATGTGTGATGGTAGATACTATGTAATAACGCATTTTATAACTTTGCATGATGCAAAAATAGCATTTCCAGCAGGCTAAATGATTTATAACTTAATGGAATTTAGTCTTATGATGTAAAGGATATCCTATATTAAGAATTAATTGTCAAAGAAGATTTAAATGTTCCTATTGAGTTTTTAGGAAAATAAAGAAAAATATTATTTTAATAGAGAATAAATGCTTATTGTTTGAAAACAAGTGATTTTCATTCATAAGCTCTCTTAAATCTGAGTATTATACACATATATGTGTATTGCATATATGAAATATATGAACTGATTTATAGATGGGGACATAAAAAACATTTTTCTAATGAAATATATCTGGTTGTCCATATTTCAGTGAACATCATTATATGGGGATAATTGTCTAGGCTTTGGATTAACACACAACTAATGCATAGCTCTAATTACAATGGTTCTCAACTTCAAAAATAAGTTAGCAGTTTTCCCAATGTATTGTTTTGGCAATATTTCAACAGCTTATAAATATCAGTCAGTATTATTTAAACATTATTTAAAAACTTATGCTAGGCCTCCCTGGTGTCCTAGGGGCCTATTATCAGCGCTATCACCATGAGGCCTGAGTTTGATCCCTGCTGGGGCGCTAACCCTCATGGTGCAACAGACCTCTGCTGTCTCACCTATTGCTCCCCTTAGCAGTGTATTTCAGTAAATCTGCCTGTTCTGCTACCTGCTCTGTCTCTGTTGAATCCTCTCACCCCCTCCAACTATGGCTAAAGCCCTGTTTTTCTATGCAAAAGTGAATAAGTATAAATCTTAAAAAAAAGAAAAAAGAAAAAACTTCAGTGCTAAAAAAATTAAGATTCAAAACAGGTAATTAGAGAATTAGTCACATTACAAGCTAATTATTTACTTTGTTGCAAGTTTCATCCAGAAATAATTAGCTTTTTAATACATTTAAAATAGTTTTATGTTTACAATTTTTTTTAAATTACTCATAATTTTTCAGAAAACCTTTTATTACGAGAGCAAGTTATACGTATATTTGTGACAAAAGTGCCATTAACTATTGACAAGGTTATAATAAAAGTGCTTCAAATTCATTATTATAATTATACCTTACATTTGCTTACATTACACTGTCTAGGTCTTTACAATGTACAAAACACTTTTACACATACTGTTTCTCTTTAAAGAAAGACATTACATGACATAGACACTAAATTTTGTTCCTATGAAGAAATGACGCCCATCATTTTATAATATGAAAATAACACTTTTTTTTTTCTGAGCTACTCAAAAGGCAATATGGCAAAGCATAAGTTCTGGAATCAATAAAAGCTATGTTGCTCCTAGTTTTATTTACTTACTAGTTATGTGATCTTTAGTAAGCTACTCAAATTATGTATGCTTCATTTTCCTCATTTGTAAATTGAGAATTCTAACATCACAAAGAAAATAAAGTGAAAAAATTACGTGTATATTAAAGCAAAACCTAATATGTAACAGGAAATCAATGAAAGTAATAATTTCACTATTATTATTAATGGTATAATAACATAAATACTATATATATTAATGTAGTTAGTATTAAAATCACCTATTCTTTCTCACTGACCTTCATAATATTTCAATCAAACAATATGCATAGGAAGTAATTAGATATGAGACAATGATTTGTCAAATATCATAGATCAAGTAAGAGAGATAGATAGGTAGAAGTTTTCTGTTTCAAAAGCAAATTAAATGATATAACCAGGGGAAATGGAACTCATTAGGGAATCTGACATGACCTCTACTCAGGTTTCAATTTATAATGTTTAAATAGGGTAGAAAGTTATACTGAAGGCATAATAGGTAGCTTTTATTTTAGGAGTAAAATGGAAGCATATTTATGATGTGAATTTGAAGGAAAAGGAAAATGCTAACTGTGAAAAGAGAAATAGTATCATATAAAATTGGGTGGGTGGAATAAAGATAAAGCTGGAATAATCTTACATAAGCAAATTAGCTCACTTAGATTGAACATATGGTGACAAAAACAAGGTTAAAAACTTGATCTGCACAGTTTTACATTAAAAAATAAATTCCTTTTTGCTCCCCCCCCTTAGTTACATATTTTTGACATCAAGTGTGGTCCCCATGGATTTCCTACCACCATGTCACCAGTGCACCATCACATCAGTATCTCAACCTCCCCCAAAAAATCCCTTCTTCAGAGTGCAAGACCCTAATAAGTCTCCTCACAAACGTCTGTGGTCAATATATAAGAAGTCTCAATTTAAAGTGCTTATTGCTTAGAGTAACTCAACACTATTGTTGTACAGACAACATATTATATGTTCTATTTATATAAAATTAATACCATCTTTGCATTAACAACATTCATTTATTCTGATTTTGTCTTGATGACTTTCTTTAGACAGAGTGGAACATTTCAATAATTATTAACATTATTATTTGAGGACCCATTATATAGTTCTTTATACAAATCAATTAATTATTATGCCCATATTAGAGACAAGAAGGACTAGGTGACAAGCCTAAAGTATAGTTAATATATGGTGGAAGTGGCATATAAATCAGGATTTTTTAATTTGCAAACAGGTGTTCTACCCCCTTTCTCCTCATATTTTTTCCCTCAAATCAAATATAATGATGTCTAGTAGAAAATTTAGAATGTATGCAAAGTGAACGGTGGTAATGCTAGCAAAACTGAGTTAGCACCACTCAATAATACATGTAGCTAATCAGAGGTAGGCACTGAAGAAACAATTCTTGTTTGGGTATTCCCTAATTTGTCCTTCCTGTCCTTCCCCAAAGGAGTTCACAATTTTCTGGGGTTCATAAATTATATTGAAATATCATAGAAAAATAAAAGTTGCTTGCTTGAAAACATCCTAACAGCTATGGAAGGCACACAAGAAGCACTCAATAAATGTCTGACTTATCCAATTTTAAAAATGAGTCATTAAATATTGAAAATCATTTGATGGCACAGAAAGCAAAATCAGTCAACATTCAAAAATAAAGAACACAGTTATAAAGAAGACAAGAACACTACAGTGTTGGTTTACAACCCTGACTATCTTTTATGATTTCCCTAGACAAAGGATGTCAGAGCAAAGAGGGAACCATATTTGCTCATCGTAAGCATACATTTAGGCTACAGATTTAAAGGCTGTTTGCACGCTGGGTCTGTAGAGACAGGTGATTGCTCTCTGCCACAATTCCAAAGTCCATCTTCTCTACCTCATCAATTTGCAGCTTGGTAGGGGTGAGGGTGAGGGAAGAGTTATATTTTGCTCCCAGAAGCAAGGGGCTGTTTTCTTGCCTGTCATTCTACAAACCTCCCAGAATAAATTGCTACTTAGAAAAAGGAAAGTCAAACATTTATGAAACATATTGCTATTGAGAAAAAAAAATAAGAATTGTTTTGCAAATAGTCGCACTATTAAAAGAGGGAAGAGAGAATAGCATCAGTCATTTTATATTACATATAAGCAGTTTATTAAAGAATTAAATATTTATAGACTATAAAGCAAGGCAGGCGATGAGTCGCAAACAGCTTGCTGAGAAGTACATTATAAAACAATGAGTCTGTCAATGATTGATAAAGAATGGAGAGTGCAAATGTTTTATAAAAACCTAAGTTAGCTATGAATTTCCAGACTAGCAAAATAGGACACGCTAGCCAGCAATGTCACACCAACTCAAACTGCTGTATATACCAATGGCCTTCAGTGAACAAAATGTAGACTTCTAATTTCATCCTTCTACCATCATCTAATATAGGGGAAAGGGTTACAAAGCACACAGAACTCCTAGGCTAGGGTTTTATGGATGTTTAGTTCCAAATTAATAGATATTAAATCTATATATCCATATAACTCACCTTATTTTCTTCTGATTTTTCTCCTACTAGTTAAATAAGGCTATAGAATTTCAAAGAAAGATATCTTTTTTCCTTATAAAATTATATATATTAACCACCAGATCATCTAAACGAATTCCCTTAGCTTAGAGAGGATGCAGCTGAGACTTAAGTGGTTAAGTGACTCATCAAGTTCACACAGCTAGTTAATAACAGAATCAGGAATAAAATTTGGGCATCTTATTGCCTAGATCAATATTCTTTCTATAGCATCACCTCTTTCCCCTGATGCTCTTCAAAAATTAGAATTGTAAGCTATTTCTGTCCATAAATCAGTCCTCAGACATTGAGAGTTCTTTCTCCTGTAAAATCTAGTTTGGATGATGGTTTTGTGAAGAGAAAAAAACTTTAAGCGGGTAAAATTTTAGACTATATATCCTCTTTGAGAAAGAATGTAATCTGCCTATCCAAAGTTGTTCTAGAATTTGAGACATTATTAATGAAATAGGATATTAGGATGAAATAAGGATGTTATTAATGAAATGTTGACTCTTTCTTGAATAAATTAATGATATGCTGCTCTTTCATGCACTAACTAGCTGGAAGGATGAATTATTTTTCATACTTTATGGGAATCACTAGTTAACACCTAAAGGTGTTCATAATTTAAATGCCTGAGGAAGTCATCTCTCCTTGACTTTGTGAAAGTCATAAGTGTCTATATGTTCTGGATACACTAATTTGGAATTCTATTCCTTTCTATTCTCTGCCTTCAGATTTAAACAGTCATGTGGTTTCTACATAAATTGAGCTTGAAGTTCCACTAGCTGTCTGCAAATTGGATAGCAGACACACTGTGAGTCAAATAAAATTAATCCTTTGTGACTGTACAGAAGCTAAAGCACTAAGTAGTTTGTAAAAATTGAACCACTGATGCTGCTGCCTATAACCCCACTACCATTTTTTTAAAATAAGTACAGTAATCTGAATTTTTATGAATTTTTATCATGCAGAGAAAACCTGTTTGACTAGATTAGATGCCTTCTGTGTGGAGCAAGAATCAGAGGATCTTTTAAGAGAAAGGATAACTCAACTATTTTTGGTGTTTTAATTTCCCTGGTTCCCCCAATTCTTATCAAAACAGAAAATCAGCTACTTGTATATCAAAACTTGGCACTCTCAGTATAATAAAAGTGAATGACACAGAGGATAAAGTGAACACTTGGTGTTATAATTGAACATTACTAAAAACAATGTTTGAGAATAACTATCTTTCAAGTTGAAATGAAGAGAGCCATATATTAAGGCATATCATTCTATAAAACAACAAAAAAAATTGTTTTGAGATTTTTTCCCTTCAAAAATTTTCCTTAGATAGGAAATTTAATTTGTATATATTAGGTATGAATGAATGTATATGTGGCTATAATGATATTTTAAATATAGTTATAATGCTATTTAAAGTATCTTCTCCAGAAAATTAGTTCAATAGGTTGGCTAAAAAAGGGTAAAAATTCAAACTTAACTTTCATTAGAATTGAATTTACAGGCTGAAAAGACAAAAAATTACAAAAAACATTAACTAAGGTGACTCAGCCTTTAAAGGCCAAAAAAGGATCCATTATGTTAATGAGTACTTTCCCCTTAAGTGGTTACTAAGTGTTCCCTGAAGAGTTTGGCTAGGTATGTCCCTGCAGACAAAATTGTAATTAAAAATAAAATGCTGGCATCATTGAAAAGTCATACTATATGAGAATGAATCCTCAAATGGCTTCTTACATGAAACTATAGTGCACTCATGGTTGATATGCTATGTGTAGATCAGAAAACTTTAAAAAATATAACATTAAATGTCATTAAAGTCACTAGAGTTATGGGTTAGGGAGTGAAACTTAAATGATTTCCGCAGCCTGGAAAACTGAGAATATGAAAACTAACTTCCTAAATCCTAGAATTAGGGTTCTCTCTCTGAAAGGGATAAACCTAAACACACATCATGAAATGAAACAACACAAGAGGATTACTAGACACAACCAAGTAAGGTTTCAGAAACTCTTCAAGGAAAAACAAGTTTTAAAACAAACTAAACAAATACATGTATGTTAGATTCATAGTATTAAAGGGAAATTGGGGTGTTTTCTTGATTAATACTAGAGAGTCACAGAACACCCTTCAAAACTGCTGTTACTGAGAGTCAGAATCCTCGGGTATTTTCAGTATGGCACTATAATGGTTATATAATTGTTTATTTGTAGTTTTCCTTACTCTACAATGGGAGAAAGTATGTGTGACTGAATTCATTTTGTCCATGCAAAATTAACAAGTCAGTATCTAATTGCTGTTTTTAAAAGTCAAGGTCAAAGACTAGAAGGATGTTACTTTGTGACTCAAACAGTAACAAACCATGATGTTAAGATCTCTACCAAGAGTGTTATAAGTTAAAAATCTATTTCAGAAAATAACAGCTAACAGCTGTTGCTACTTTATACTGATCTGAAGAATTTATTAGGACTCAGTTTCTGTTATTTCCACACTTCCAAACCACAAGGGCAACTAATATTCATTTGTGTGTAGTCTTGAAAAATAAACCCAAGATTAGTAACAGAATTGAAAACCAGCTCCTTTACCATCTTGGACCCAAGGTAAAAAGATCTATTATGAAAGAAGATGTGTTAATGAAGACAGTAAATTAGTAGGTTTGAGAACCAATTTCTTGTGCTTTAAGGCTTTTCAAGTCAATCTGACAAAGATAAATTCACTTCTGTGGAAATAAAAAGCACAGACTAAAACTGTAATTCTAGGGGCTTTTATTATGAGAGCTCAAAGTCAATTGTTAACCACTAGATAAGACAAATGTCCATAGACAACTGAAGACCATAGATTTTTTTTCCTTTATTTTCTACATTTTGCCCTTTAAGGCAAGGCTGTACTTGCCTGTTTGTCCCTGGAAAAAAACAGTTATCAGGATAAAGCTATTGTTTCTGAAGAATGACCACTAATGTCAGGTTTCTCTCTGTAAACTAAAACAGAGGGACCTGCCTCATTCCCAGCAGGGTTTCAGAGAAAGCTATAGCTTTAAGGCAGATAATTCTCATGTACACACAGTAAGAAAGGACAAGCTGTGTTTTATAGAGTTAATCCTCAGAGAAAGATATGGATCCTCAGGCAATGTTTGCAAACAATGAACAATAGGTTCCATAGGGTGAATGTATCAACCAACATGGCCTCTGAGAAAAGTGAGGGGGAGAATGTGATTTTGTGGATGATGGTGTAATGAAACTTTTTTTTGGGTTCTGTGACTGTTATTTTTAAATACACCAAGTTTGCAGAACATGAAGTGTGAAATAACATCGAACACAAAGAATTTTAAAAACTTTCTTCATTTTTGATGTATCATGTATCACAAGGACGGTATAATATAAGGAATTTAAAACAAATAACAATATAACTATCATATAGGTAATTATTGCTACTGTTATTCTCATCAATAAAAAAAACCCACTTATTTCCATTGCTACTATCATAGGCTCCTTAATTACTGCAATAGCTTCACAAATAGTCTCCTTGTTTCCACTCTTGCCTTCCTAGTGTTTTTCTTTTAGCAGAATGATATTAGGAATCTGTTCATGTCATTTAATTTTTTTTTTTCTTTTTGCATAGAAGAATTAGGGTGCAGGACAGAAGTGTGGGAGGTGAGAAGTTTATCAGAAACAGAGTGGACCACAGAACAGGAGAATCTACTGAAGTGCACTGCTAAGGGGAGCAGCAGACCAGATAGGAGAGGTTTGCTGCTCCGTATGGGTTAGCTCCAGGCCAGGGTGGTAATAGCGCTGAGACTTAACCCCTAGTCTACCAGGGAGGTGGCCTTTTTCCTTGAGATCCACCTAGTTGGTTTCCTCCTATGCAGAGTGAAAAGCAGATACACTGGGCTCAATTCAGTCTTCTGTTTGCTCAATGATCTCACTACTATTGCTCTCTGCTATGCATGCTCTGAGAGGCTCCTCAAACTTGCCAGGCACACTTCTACCACATAGTCTTTGAATATGCCATGGCCCTTTACTGCTATAACACTAGATTTATCACAGTTTATTTGTTGGCATCTTCTCAATGAATCCTTTCCTTGATGCCCAGATTAAAAATGACAATACCCCCCATTTCAACAACATTGCATATGCTCTTTTACTGATTTTTCTCCAGTATACTTACATAATAGAAATATGATTTACTTTCCTTATTCCTCATCTCTCCTTCCTAGGATATCAATTCAAGAACAGGAATTTTGCCTGTTTTGTTTACTGCTGTGTTCCCTTATATTTAGCCTGTGCCTCCCATATCATATGCATTTGATAAATATTTGAATAGTCAACAGAACACAATATAGACTAGAGTTTAAGTCTCTGAAGTTAAACTGCCAGGCTTAAGATTCTGTGTTAGTCATAAAACTTCAGTTCTGTCCAATTAACATGGGAAAAATTGTAATTCCTATGGATAGCATTCTTGTGAGAATTAAAATAGCTGGTTCAACTAAAAACATTTAACAACTTCCTGAATGACAGATGGAGTTTCTACTATCTATCAGCTCTGCTATATGTTCATGTTCAACTTGGTTCCCCATCTCTAGCCTGGCCTGAAAAGGATCTTCAGAGGGAAAGTTTGGGTGATTAAAGGAAAACTGGACAAGATATGTGAAATGACTGATCTTTAATACCAGACTAAAATCAGCACAGGATTATGCTCCTGAAAGAAGGAAAAAAATTAGGCAGTGCCCACAACCAACCAGCTTCCTGTCTGGAGGCACTTTCTAGATCACAGACTAGGGAAGGGAAAGCAAGCAGAGGAAAGAGAAACTCAAGTTTAGGGAAGCCAAGCTATCTGAAAACACAGGGTAGCCAATGAAGGGAGAGTCAGTAAGAGAGAAGTTGTAAAAGCTAGCTAATGATTTCTTGAGCAGCAATTCTCAAACATTTTGCATCATGATTCCTTTACCTTCAGAAATTGAGGACTTCAAAGATATTTAATTTATGTGGATTATATCCATATGTAGTCAGTAGATCAGAAATTGAAACTGCTAACTTTCTAACTATGTTATTGATCAGAACATAAAAGTCATATATATAAAACACTCTTTTTACAAAAAGTAAGTTTAACGAAAATAAAAAAATAATGGTGAGAAAATTACTACTGTTTTTCTTATTTTGTAATTGTTTTTATTTTCTGGCCTATATATATGGATTTTCATATCTGCTTCTGAGTTTAATTTGTTGCAATATCACATATAGTTGCTGGAAAACCTCATTGTATACTTGAGTGGATGAGGATAGAAGGGTAAATAAAATCTCAGTATAATTACAAAAATAGTTTTGAAGTTATGGGCCTTAATATTATTATAAAGGAGTTTATATGTATAAACTTTTAAAAGATATTGAAGATTCTTAGGAGATTCTGGTCCCCACTTTTTACTCTAGTCTTGGTCAAATATTAAGTTGTATATGTGTAAGGCAAAACTCCACATTACCAGAAAAGAACTACCAAGAAACTGTAAACTCAACAATTTTCAGAGTTCACACAAGATTGGAGGATATCCAAATTCAGTCACTAGCATGCAGAAACTTGTTGATCATGCAGGACATAGAGAAAAACCCTCAGGATTTTGTCTTATCTAGTACTAGGGCTAAACTTAACTCTTAAGTAAAGGCTATTTCAGACTGTCCAAAATAACTTCTAAAAACAAGCCTCAAAAGCATCAAATTGATTCATATGTAATTTAGCTGCCAGAAAATACACATTGAGCACACCTTAATGGAAGGCAACAAAATCCGGACTCAACAGGATAATCATCCAACTGAAAAAAACCAATAGATGTGCAAAGAAGTGGTTAAATGTGACTCAGTATCTATAGAAAAATCCATCAGTAGGAAATATGGAAACAATAGTGATGGCAGCAATACATGAAATTTAAAACAGGTACTAGTTAAGTGTGTAAAGACAGAAAAAACATGGACATAGAAAAGAAGTGAAAGATATATATATATATATATATATAAAATGGAAAATCTGGAGTTGAAAAGCACAATACTCAAAATGAAAAATTCACTAGGTTGCTTTAAAAGCAGACTGATGAAGATATATCAGCAGAAATGATCCAGACAGAAGAACAAAAAGAAAAAAAGAAATGGGAAAAGATGAAAAGTCTTGATGTCAGGTGGGACAATATCAGCTAACTTAACATGAAATTGGAGTCCCTGGAAAAAAAAAGGGAGGGGGGTAAAAATGTTTTCAGTAATATTGGCCAAAAATTTTTCATAGTTGATGAAAAGTATAAACCTACAGATTTAAGGAGCTCAGTAAACCTGAGCAAGATGCCTCAAAAAGAAATTATATCAAGGTAAAACTTACGTGAATTATTAAAAACCCATGATAATGAAAATGCAACCTTAAAAGTAGCTAGAGGGAAAAGAAGACACATTACAGCCAAACTAAGATAGCAACAATTCTCAATTTCTGTTCAAAGTCAATGAAGTCATTAAAAATGGAATATCTTGTCATAGGTCATTGTTTCCAAGATGACCAAGAAA
Organism: Galemys pyrenaicus; assembly: GCA_019455555.1. Lineage (NCBI taxonomy): Eukaryota > Metazoa > Chordata > Mammalia > Eulipotyphla > Talpidae > Galemys > Galemys pyrenaicus. The sequence goes on from JAGFMF010011631.1 coordinate 703,766, forward strand.
GGATAGTATAATGGTAGGGCCCAAAAGAGGCATGGTCATGTGCAGTCTAATTTCTGCACTAACTTCTGAATTACGTTGGTCATTTAAAACATAGTGGAAGACTCAGTCATATCACACACACACACACACACACACACACACACAGAGCAAGCATCTTTCATGTCTATCTGATTCCCAAACTGTAATTGAAATTACATTATTGTGTGAGTTGTACCATTCACAGCAAGGCATTCAGGAATCATGCTTGTCAAGTCCAGAAGGAATGAACATCCCACCCCTTTATCTATACCTGTGTGTGCTGCCACATGACTTTAGCCAAAGCCCATGTAAAGGAACTAAGTCGTTAATGGCTGAAGAAAAACTCTTCTAGGAAAAAAATAAAGTGGATATTTCTTTTTAAAAAATAAATAACTTTAATGTGCTGTAAACTTAGAATTCCATATGCAGCAAAATCACCTTTAAATATGAAATAAAAATAAAGACATTTGCAGATAAACAAAAGTTAAGGAATTCCACTGCCAAATACCTAATTGCTAAAACAAGTTCTTTACAAGAACAAAAATGATTACATATTACGTGTGGTTGATGGCTGAGTTGAGTATTTGCAACCATATGACTTACCACATCAAAAAAATTTTACTTTCTGGATCTTATAGAATTCATGCCGATCTCTAGTTTAAAGTAAAAATAGCATTGGATTGTGGGGATTGTAACCATGTAGAATTTAAATATTTGATAACAGGAGTAAAAGTTAGGAAACCGAAATGGAATATATAGTTATAAATTAGATCTGTTATACAGGGAGTGTCAAACTATTTCACAGTACATTGTAAGAAGTTAAAATGTATACTGTAACCCAAAACACCCACTAAAAAATTTAAACATTTAGATTTTACTAATGAGAAAACAAGGGAGATAAAAATAGTAATGTTCAAAAAAATCCAGAACAAGGTAGGGAAAAAGAAAGAAACATGAGATAAGAAAATGATAAGATAGTTGACTTAAACCACCTATTTTTGATAATATAAAATAAATGTAGTGTAAAATTAAGTGCAAATGGTTAAACAATTAAAAGTCAGAGATTGTCAGAATGACTGCCATCTATAACAAATAGAATTTAAATACAAAGACAAGTCAGAAGTAAAAGGATGGAAAAATACATAACATACCTGTATTAATCACTATGAACAAAACCATCTGTTAACTTTCTTTCACATTTTGATTTAATTCATTTAGCATAATAAATTTAAGATACATCCAATTTTGTTCCCAAAGCAAACAGTTTCATAATTTTTAAAAGCAGAATAGTAGCTCAGTGAGCATGTAGTCCACAGTTTCTTTATCTAATCATCTATTACTGAACATTTAGGTTGGGTCTATGATGTAGCCGCTGTGAATAATGCGGCTATAAACATAATAAATGTTTTTGTGTTAGTGATCTCATATTCTTTGGATAAATACCTAAGAGTGGTATTGCTGCATCATATGGTATTTCCATTTATATTTTTTGAGTAATTTCCATAGCATTTCCCATAAAGACTGGACCAAATTATATTATAATCGCAAAAAAATGTTCCTTTCCTTCACATGCTTGCCAACATTTGTTGTTTCCAATCTTATTGATATGGGTCATTCCCATAAGAGAGAAGTGATAGCTTGCTATGGTTTTGATTTGTATTTCCCATATAATAAATGATGTAGAGCATTTTTCATTGGCATATCTCAACATATTCTATGACAATGGTAAAAAGGGAATAAGGAAGAGCATTATTTAGATATAAATATGTTTATATGTAATTACATACATATGATTTAATTTTAATTATGTATATAAATTTTATTTGGGGGTATAATGTAGGAATACAGCAACTGAAGATTAGAGAATAAATCACTAGCTACTAAAGCCATATGGGACATAGAGTAATTGCAATGCCTTCTAATGGCTCATTAAATAGAAAACAAGGACAAGTGAAAAGACAGTAATTTGAGTTAGGGCAAGAACAGTGAATATGGACAGAAATCATTGAATTTAAAAGATATTTGTGTGTAAAATTGACAAACATGATAACTTGTATATAGTCTTGGGTATTACCACACAATCAAGAAATCTTGTTTTATACTTACACTCTTTATTTTGGCAGGTACTTTCATATTTACAATTGTTGATATACTGAGGTACCCAGAGATGTGAGAATGGGGTGAAATAGATAAAAACATGAGTTTTAATAAATTAGATTTCAAAATGAAAGTAATGAAGAGAACAAGTGTTTCCACTATTAGCATAAAACATGTTTTAGAATCGAGTGAAATGTTGGGGACAGTCTCTTAAGAATGCTGGTTCTCCCATAAGACATAAATTTTCAATTTGGCATCAGAACAAAAAAGGTGATCTTTCTTCCCTTATAGATGTATGTATCTTAATGATGACAAAAACAAACACTAACACTGTCACTTCACTAAATTGCCATGTAGTTATTTACAGTCTAAACCTGCATGTAATTTTAGCTTCTAGATATAACATTGGTGATTCTTATTTTACTTTAGTTATCTGCAGTTGAAATGAGTTGTGTGCAATAAGGATGATTTGTAACCTTGCTAGAATGCCCTAAAACATGCTGTGCCTGAGATAAATTTAATTCCCCAAGAAATCTGATGGTAAGTAGGATTTTTAGGTAATGATATGCTTGATAAAAATGAAAAAGGTCATATTATAATTAAAATTCAAGATATTTAACATTATTTTATTATTATGAGTTAAATTCCCATCTGAATGACTAAGACACTTTGAATCTTCAATCCATAAAGTGAAAGGTCTTGAACAAGATTCTTTAAAGTTTCCTATGCCAAGTTACTGTATATAGACAGTCATATAAGCATTGCTTCCATGAACTTAAGACAAAAGTCAAAGTGAAAATTGAGGTGTTTCTTGTTTTGTTTTTTGTTTGTTTTTACCAGGATTGGGACTAGGGCAAAATAAGAGAATGTCTTGGGTGCAAAATTTAAGAAGGCATTCAGTCTCTGGATTATGTAAGCACAGTGCTATCACCTAATAATGAGTACCTCCTTAAATTGCTAAGCCCATTTTTATTTCCAGAGGTCTTAGAAAGTTACCTGTTTTATATTGTTTTATTGTTGTCACTCCAAAGTTAACAAAAATCATGTAAATAAACTTAAGATCTTGTAACAAAATGCACAGCACAAAATTAAGAGAGAACACAGCTAAATCCAAACAATGATAACTAATAATTAATTATAAATATTCTCTTAATGTTTATGGTGATATATTTATAACATATACAACTGTACATCTCACATATATATAGTAACATACACATACCAATCCTCAACTCTGACTGTAAGTATTACTATTATTACTACTTTTATACATAGAAAAACTAAGGCCTATATATGTTAAATAATTTTCTTAGTGTCACATAGGACACTAAGGAACTCAAGCTGATATAACTCCAAAACCCAATCTCTTAATTGCTAGACTTTGCTGCCTCCCAACTATAATCATTAACATTGGAGATCTGTTGACTGTATCTCTATTCTAGGTCAAGATTTAAATGCCAATTGTTTACATAGATTCAGAATTATTGTCAGAAACACTGAGTTGTCCTTCACTTGGTGGGGAGGGAAGAGGGGGCGGGTTGAGGGCAGACGGGAGCACAGGGGACTGTGGTGATGGTGCACTGGTGATATGGTGATGGGGAATACATGGGGATTATAACTGATGTCAAATATATATGAATAAAAAAATGTTAATTAAAAAAATACTGAATTGTTCTTCAGTTAGATTTGTACCTTCCTACAGCCCCATAGCATGATGAAGAAAAGAAAATGAAAGTGTAAGAGAAAAGAGAGAAGGAATTAACAAAGGCTATATAAGAGAAAAGATATGGTTTAGAGATCTCATTCCTTTTGTGTATTAAAATACAATATAAGCATGGGAATTAAAATATATAGTATATAAAGAGGTTAGTTTAAAACAAACTACAAATAAAAAAAGGAAAAGGTTTTCATCTATAGTGGGACAAATAAAGGAAAAAGGTTTATCAGAGAGAATAAAACAAGTTGACTTAGTTTTTAATTTCACTTTATAAGAAAAAGTATATTTTCTTTTTAAAAGAATTGAAATAACAATAGCTACCTTTTTTCTTTGTATATTGTATAGAAAATAATATCGACCTAAACAGAAACATACTTAATTTTAAGGCAAAATAAAGTCATGTCAACCTTAATTCATGTAGAAAGAATGTAAATAAGATTAATTTGTAAGAAATACATGCTTCATAGAAAATAATATGTTTTAAGATACAAGTGTTGTATTATCAACAGTGTGTTATTATAGTCTTTTGGGAGGAGCACATCTCATGAAAGCTTAAATTCTCCCTTCATCCCTTTCTCAAACCTTTACTTCCATCACCAAGTCAGACTGATTCCAGTAAGACCTTGCAACCTGCTGAAGAGCGCCCTCTAGTGCTACTTTGCATAGAATATGTGTTCACATCAGGTGGTTTTGTCTTTTTCTTTCTTTTTTTTTCTTTTCATGAATTCTGCTTATACTGGACCTTAGGTTTTCTTTGGAATCTTCACTAAGAGAGAAAGAAAACTGAACTTTTAGAAGAGTTTTCTTTAATGTAAAAATATTTTAAGAATACTGAAATATACTAAGAATGAAAAGGTTTTATTTTTTGTTATATGAAATGAGGTACATCTATTTTTAAAATAATATTTTTTTGTTGAGAGGTGAGTTTTTAACGAAAATAAGTTCCAAAATTTTAGTGTCTTCATACCTGAAGAAATGGGCATTTAGTTTCTCAGAAAAAAAGCTGTGATAATAATTGCTTCTTTGATTTTTTTCAATTTCTAGAAACTTATCTACTTAGGGTAGTAATAACCTAAGAAAAAGTTTCTAAAACTTGTGTCTAACTTTTTAATTTCTGATGACATACAGTAAAAGTTTTGTTCAAGGGTAATCAAACACTAAATGGGAGAATATAGGAAGAAATTATCTTACTATATGATAGCGAGTATATTTTTAATTTCAGAAAAAGAGAAAACCTGAGATATTTTAAGGGAAGCATTTAAGAATGATGATATGGTACTTCTAAAATTTTTTAAAGTAACACAGAACTTTTATAGTGGTAACTCTATAAACTACTACTTTATCTTGGGCATAATTTTTATTTTCTTTTCTCTTTTAAGGAAAGCTTATGCACAATGAATTAATGACCAACCATGAAAAAGACTAAAACTAAACACCCAAAAAAGGACTGATAAGCATGTCAGTGCATGTATATGTGTGTTTGGTACCTGTGTATATGCATGTTTATGCATTACTGTTATTCTGTTTAATAATTAAAGGAAGAATCAATCAAACACTTTCCTCTGAACTGGATAAATACAATGTCTTTGAAATTGTGTTGTGGTAAATGAAGAAACCAAGAACACTCACAGTTTATGGTTCTTGAATTAGAGTTCATGGATCTATTTGGTTTATTTTATTTTTTGGCTTGATTTATAGTTTGTTTTTGGAGGGGAATGCATGTTATTTCACATAGCATACAATAAATACAGTTAAATGTGTATAATGCATGAAAAAAAGTGATTAAGCCAAATAAGAATACTGACCCAAAAACAAGAGGTAAAATTAAAAGATAACATGTCCTAATATTTCTAGTACAACATTTGGAGATGAAATATTCTTGAAACATGGCCTTCAGGAAGTGTTATCTAAATCCTTGAACAGTGTGTCCAGAGAGAACAAGAGCGCTAGCAAATCAACGGAAATAGTAGACAGAGAAATGGGTATATAAAGAGTTCATTACAATGGGAGTAAAGAACTCTTGGTTCTATTTCTGTCCTGACTCACCGCTGACCTTGGCAAAGACAGTGCTCTCTATTGTGATTCACCTTCTCCATCAAACAGGGGCAGTAACTCTTGCCTGATATCACAAAGGAGTGTTGCTAATGAGAGAATTAGTGTGATAATTAGAGTTTATAGAAATTTTACTATGCTGAGGACACTTTTGGAAAAGATCTTTCCCTTTTGTTATCCCACACAAACTTAGACAATGGATGTATAAAATGTTAATTTCTGCCTAATATCTTTATTTCTATTTATCTTGCGCTTCTTCCATGAACTATTTTTACTATTATTTGCTAGTATTTTTGTGCCCAGGTTTTCCCAATTCTGTCTTTTTTGCCTTAATTTTAGTCTTCTCTATATACAAAACAAAAATTTATTCTTGTTTTGAGTTTTTCCCTCCCCCAATTCTACTTAGTAGTGTAAATTCTTGGTTATTTTTCTTTTACCATCTATCTCTATGTTGTTCAAGTATACTATAACAATGAAGCTAGCATTTAATATATATATAAAGTATATATTATTTTTTGCAAATTAATCTCATTTAATGTTTTCATTCAAGTTAATATTAATCAGAAAAATTGTTGATAGTTTATATAGCTTATTAAAAACCCCAAATAGGTAAAGTGCTCAATGGAAGGAAAATATTCACACTGTCACTATGAAAAAGAAAATTACCACTAGACATAACAGACCAACAGATGTCATTATAATTATTTTTCAGATTTCCTAGTAAATAAAGTACACATATTTCAGAAAATTTTCCAAGTTGTGAAAACATATCACAATTTTATAAAATGAGATTACCATACACATATTTTATACAAACTTAGGATAAAAAAATTAGAGAATTTTATACATCTATTTTCGCCTCTATTACTTTTGGTTGGATAACACAAGCAATCACTTAACTTATATAAAATATGAAAACAACTACCTCATTGTGCTATTGGAATGATTAATTATGCTCTTACATCAGAACAAAGGCTATATGAAACATAGTATTATTACTTTAATACAGGTAATTCATTGTAGTATCACAAAGGCCATATATAGACCAAACAATAATCATTTACTACATGGGATAAAATAAAATCTCCACTGAAAAATGGAGAAATGCCTATTTCTGTGCCTAATTAGTTTTTAATAAGTGATACACGATAAATAGCAACATTCTAATTTATCACAGTTTAAGCACAATCCTTAAATAGGGGATGGCAGTGTATGAACTCTGGCAGCTGTTCATTCAGCCTATAAAACCTCTGTTAAAGGGCATTGTTCTCAAAGCCTAAAAACGAGCATCCCCTTGTAAGGTAGGTCCTTTCAGGTAGGTGGTGCGCCTAAACAGGAAATAGTCACTAGATAGCACAAGATTCTAACTGTAGATAAATTGTCTGTCTGTTCTTGGTCCCCCTCTCAGTAACTCTATAAACATCATTATCATTTGCTATTGGTTTAAATTTCTCTCTCTCTCAGACATACACATTCTTCTAGTGAAATTACCACCTAGAGAGAGGAGGACACAGCCCTTTTACTTCATAAATGTGAAAAATACTTTTATATTACAGTTTAGATTTTTTTCCAAGCTGCTTTTTGATTTGCAGCATTAAATCCTATAGCCTCAACTAAGTTTTTCACAGTATACTGCAATAGGTAAGAAAACCTGGAGATGTTTGTCTTTAAGGATGTAGATGGTATTTATTTTCCCTACCTGATTCCTGCATAAGTGCAACAGAGCATTTTTATTGTTTTTTATTCTTTCTCACATGTAAAGCTAAAGAGATGCATTAGAACCCCAAGTATTTAACAGGTACCTAAAGTGGTATTCTACTTACTAAGGCGAATATTTGTGTTCTTCATACTAAAAGGCTCATCTAGACTCTCTCAGAAATAAAGCAGATGAGAAGGTGAGTTTTATTACATAACTAAATGGCTTCATATGTTCACTGAATGTAATCCTCTCTCTCAGCTTGCATTTGCCATACCCATTGCTTCAATATCAAACTGCCTGTATGCATGCTCGTCTGCATGCAAAGACAGGGATTCTAATGCTTCACATTATCTTGAAATAAAAGAACTTGAAGGAAAACAATTGTCTCCTCTTTAAAGGTTAGAAAGAAATATACTGAGGCTGCAACTTATGTCCATATAATCACAGCTAACTCATTATAAAGAAAACTTCATGTAGATTTTCTATAGAGAAATCTCCTTTTTCTATTGGCTGACCCTATGACTGCCTTTGTTCTCAAACAATATGCTTTCTCCATGCTGAAAATATTGAGTAAGTTAGATTTAGGGGTGTAATTTTCTTAACCATCAGCACAAATACACCTTTCTATGCCTTTGTAGAAGCAAACACAAATGCGTGCATGCGCGCACGTATACACACACACACACACACACATATACACATACTGTATCCTCGTCAAAAAATGGACATGGACATCCCCATGAGGATAGATCACCTTCCCTTACATATTAGATGCAAAATTAAATCGTTACAAAAATACAGGTTTATCTTTATATAGGAAGTGCACCTATAGCATTATATTTGGCAGTCCTTTACATTGTTCTTCATGTGTATAGACACACACATACACACAACTCCATTTCTATAAAGTCAAATTCATCTAAAATTGCAGAGTCTGGTTGGTATTTCTGTATCTTTTCCTCCTTTAAACGTGACTAGCTATTTACACCCTAACAATTCTGGTACAGAGCTGATTTAGCATTTTTATTGGAATGTGAAAGCTCTTAAAAGAAGAAAAAAATCTAATCAGGCAGAAGAGATAGAAAACTTGCTGAATTTTCTCTCCCCCTTCCAAGACCCCCCTGAATCCTATCAAAAGCACATCTTCCATTCATTGCTTCCCGGTGTCATTATGACAAGCGGCTACAAATCAATAGTAGAGGGAAAGGCAGGACCAACCCGCACTCACCAAGTGATAAAGATTCACTCTCAGCCCCGATTTGCTAATAGCCCATAATAGCAGCCATTGGCGCCCTGCATTAAATCATACATTTCACTCTGCGTTTATTATGGGATTTTTAAAACTCCTCACCAAATTGGATTTTCTCGATGGTCTCTAATTTCCACATTTATCATTTAAAATTAAACTCCTCTGTGGAGAGGGGGAATAGAGAAGGAGAAGGTAGAGAGAGGCCAGACAGTACTGTATTTTTCCTTCTCACTCCCCCCCCCTTTTTATGAAAACCCATAAATAATGCCAGGTATCATAGCCATAGCAGCAGGGTTGTTGTGTCTTTTTTTTTAACTATAAAAAATTTTAGATCACACTGGAACAGTATGTATGTGCTAGTCTTTAAATGAAGATGATGGTTCAAGAGTACAAAGTATATACACATAGAGCAGGTTTTAAACAAAAGAAATTCAGTTTAAAAATTCTCAGCAATGTCACAGTGAAGGTGAATTGTAAAAGCAATGGAAAATAATGTTACATTATGCAAATCCTCTAAGGAGTTATAAAGAGAGTGTTCAGCAAGTATTCTTTAAGTACTTTAGCTTCAAAAAAACTATTTTATTCCAAAGCTCAGTAACAAACAGGTAAAAAAATAAAACTCCTTTATTTGTTTCTAATTATGTAATCGTTTGTTTTACCCTCTGTACTTTCTTAGTTTAAAAAGTTATTTTAAAGGCAAAAGAAAAATACCAGATGGTTCCTCCCTTAGGAGGAACATAAGGGAACCAAATAAAGATCAAGGAAAGGAATAAGAACAATAATAATAATAAC
>JAGFMF010011631.1:713439-730491 GCA_019455555.1 Galemys pyrenaicus
GAGGTGATGGTGCACTGGTGAGATGGTGATGGGGAATACATGGGGATTACAATTGATGGCAAGTATATGTAAATTTTAAAATATTTTAATTAAAAAAAACTCTAAAAAAAAGTTATTTTAAAATGCATAGAATCCAATAGTTAAAGCTTATTTTTGGTGGCTGGAGAAAACCCCCAAAGAAGTTATTAAATCTCTAACATATACCACTGAGACAAGGGAATCAACCCATTGGAACTTAAATCACTACAAGCTTAAATATATCTTTCGGATAATTTTTTTTCTTGGGATATAAAAATAAATATTATTTTTTACTCTTTGGAATTAAATTTCAGGTTTATAGCATAAAATGAAAAAGCTTTTATTTTCTTAGGGCTGCAGGGTGAGACTTAGTATGGTCTACTTATAATCATAGTTGTAGCAGGACACAAAGATATCAGAAGGGAACTAATCAGCACGTATTAAAGATACTTGAAAAGGATAGAGGTTTAATGAAATGTCGAATGATTCTCTGACTTTTTTCCTTTTGGAGATATCTTCAGCAATAAAGTCCATCTATGTAATTTTCCTTAAGAAATGGAGAAATGACCTTTTAAAACAGTGTTTGAAGGGGAGTTATAAACTCTAGCCATTTCATAATAATTTTTCATTTAATTTCACAGGTCCTCTTTCGTTTTTGAGTTTTGTCATTTTTATACTATTTGAAACCTTTTCAGTAATCTTTTAAAAAAATCTACTATTGACTGCTGTGCCTTTCTTTTCTTTCCCCCTTGGTTGAAAACAACAGGAACTAATAGCCTCACGTTTTAGTAAAAATTTGATCCTAGTAACATATATACATAATAGTTCACAAGTTGAAAGTGTCCTCTGTAGATTTTCACTAATTAAACACACTTGAGTAACCAACAACCAGACTAAGAAGCAGTCTTAAGCCCTTCTTGTAAATCATTATCAACTTCTTCAAGTCTTTATCTTGACTTCTAAATTCAAACAGTAATTGTGCCTACTTTTGGATGTTCTATAGATGGAATCACTCAGCATGTACTATTTTGGGGTGAGAGTTTTCACTTAAAATAATGTGAGATTAATTTACATTGACATACGTAGTTGTGTTCATTCTCATTGTTACACACCTGAGCATGGGTCTATAAACTGTGGCCATTGGGCCAAATATAGCCAGTTCTGTATTTTTTTTATACCTTGAGTAAAAGATTTTCAGTTTTCAAATGGTTAAAAAAATCAAAGGAAAGATAATATTCATATGAAAATACTTATTGTCCATAAATTGTTTTTTAAATATAGCCATGTTCTTTTCACTATTGTTCATGGCTGCTTTCTTGTGACAACAACAAAGTTAACAGGGTAGAAACTCGTATGACACACAAAGTTTAGGGTATATACCATCTGACTTATTGTAGGAAAATTATATTAATCGCTGCTGTAAAAATATTCCATTGTGTAACTTCAGTACAATGTATTTACTCATTCTATTGCTGAAAGGTATTTGTGCTGTTTCTGGTATTGGACTAGTATAAATACATACTATAAATTCAGACCATGTTTTTGGTGAATATATACATGCTTAGAACTTCTGGGTACAGGGAATGTGTATATGTTCAGTTTTGTAGTTACTGCCAACAAATATTACACAGTAAATTTTTTATCAATTTACATAACTACCAGCAGTGTATAAGAATTACAATTACTTTTTTCTTGTCAAATTTGGATATTTTAACTATTTTTACAATATTAATATACATTTCCCCTTATGTCTAATAAGGTTGAGAGTATCATAACTCATATTATAGTCATTTAGGTATTCTCATCTGGGAAGCATCCATTTAAATCTTTTGCATATTTTTCTATTGGGTTATCTGACTTTTCTTAATTATTTGCAAAAGTTATTTGTATATTATAGATATGTCTTTAGTCAGGTCATTTTTTATAATTGTATTTTAGGTTATGGTATGCCTTTTTATTGTTTTTATGGTGCTGTTTAATAAACAGAATTTCCTAACTTTGATGTAGTTCAATTTAGTTTTTTCTTTGTAATTAACATATTTTATACTCAGCTTAAGAAATAGCATCTATATCAAAGACATGAACATTGTAAATTCACTTTTTTTCCATGCAGGAAAATTTTCTTCTTTCCAATGCACATACTTTTAATTTTCCTAACTTATTTGTCCTAAAACTTCCAGTACAATGTTGAATGTTAAATATAAGAGATAATAGCAAGTTTCTTTGTTTTATTTCAGCCCTGCTGTTGAGTTTTGCAACTCCTCTTAATCAGGTTAAGGAAATTCCTTTCTTTTCTAGGTTTTATTATCAGTGGGCATTAAGACTTATCAGTAACAAAAAAAATCTATCATGTCTCTTTTTTTTCTTGTTAATATGATGAATCACCTTGATTGATTTTGCATTTCTGTAATAAACCCCACTTTGTTATCACTGATAATAACATCTATATATTGTTGGATTCAATTTGCTAGCATTTTGATTAGGATTTTTATCTCTATGTTCATGAGTGAGATCATGCTGATTTCATTCTTTCTTTTTTCTTACAGTAACGTTGTATGGTTTTAGTATCACCTTCCTTCCTTTTCTTAGAGTTTTAAAGTCTCCAGTGAACTCACAAGAGCTTTATTAGGCAAGTTGCAAATTTTAATGGAAATTAATGCTGTTGTGTTTTTATTATAATGACACAGAAAACTCTGATACATGAGGGTTTTTCTTACTCTGCCTTAAGTTTCCTTACTTACTATTTCCAACTACTTGCTTCTACTATATCGTCATTTGAAGATTCTTCTCAATCTTCTAAATTTCATTTCACTTCTCCCTCTGGTAAATTCAGTAGCCCACAGTAAAGACTTTTGTCACTCATTACATATTGGGTTGTTGCTATGAATATAGATATTGGGAGCTATATAAGAAGTAGAGGAATATTTTCTATCCTCAATGAGTTTATAATAGTATAAATGAAATCATTCCCTTTTAAAAATTATAAATGTAATCAATTATGGAACCATCCTTAATTAAATTTTCTCATATCAAATTCATGATGCCTTAAAAATTACTTCTATTATAAAGGTGAAAATGAATGGAAAATTGATAATAAAAGCAGAAAATATGTGCGCAGTCTCAGAGAAAATAACTATTATTGACATTTAAATTTTGTTGTAAATTAGATAATCTTTAGTAGGTTTATTTTCACATTGTTTTTGTAGAAGATAATTCTGTAGTTGATTTTTCCTATTAATTTTATCTGTGTATAACTTTCCATTTATGTGGGATTCTCAAAAATTTTTAAGGATAAATTTATTATGTATCTCCTATAGTTTGTGTCATTACAAACCAAGTACAAAGAAAAAGAAAAATTTTGAATGTTTGAAAAGCATCCCCCTTCTCTTTCTCAACCAATCAGATATTATACTATACTTGGTTCCCAACTCAGAAAGCTTCAATTACATGCTTGGTGGGCCCAATATCTTAACACATCTCTGTCTTGAAACTGTTCTCATTTCTGATGCACAACAAATTAAGACTTCTGCAAAAAGCATTTTGAAATTTGCTATATGGCACTAAAGTATGAAATTGTTGTCTTTGAGTTAATCTAACATTATGGTGAAGAACACAGGCTCTGGAGCTAAGCTGAGTTTTAAACCTGCCACCATAATCACGAGTTATTTAACCTAGGTTAAGTTATTTACATTATCTCTACTTCTATTACTCAGGCATAAAATGGGGAGAAATAATGGTGATGACTTCATATAGCTGTTGTATTAAATAATTTGAGAGAAGTACTGTAGGGCAAATAGTAGGTGCTTAATAGATGTTGGTTTTGCAAGTAAAGGAGTGCCTGTGTGGCCTTGGACAAAATAGTCACAATTGTCTCAAACTGGATGACTCATTTTAAATATATTCACTGAACAGCTGTAGTATTCTTTTCATATTAAAAGACCTCCTTAACTTTGCCCCATCAATATACTTCAGTTCTTTTGAAACTCTTTAGTTTACCTTCTTACTATCTCTTTATCTTATCTACTGTCGTATTTTGTGTCTCATTTCTGAAACAATGAAAATGTCCTCTGCTTTTAAAATTTATTTCAAAAAGCTTGCATCTATTAAAATCCTCTATCTTAGCTAATACCATTTAATTTAAGTGGATAAAAGCTGGAATTGAAGAAATAAAGACAAAGGACATGTTAAAACTGGTAGCGTCACCAGGATTTTCCTACTTTTCTCTTTTGTTTGATCTAGAATTCAGAGAGTATAGGCTATATATGGTCAAGTAAAGGATAAAGATCTGGCAATAAAAGTTTATTTGTCTGAGTTATACAATTAAATATGGACACATTGAAAAGTCCTTAAATAATCATACAGGTGATGAGAATTTTAATAAAAATTCAAAATACAATTCCTAAAACAGTTTTTTTTTTTTTTAATTCTGATGCTTTATGTCATCACTAGAGATTGGATAGGTTAGAATGAACTGGTTTAATGTTTTAAAATCTGTGCCTGGAGGCTTTCTTTAATCTGCATGCAAGACTGTTTAACATTGCACCAATTACAATTTAAGTACCACACAATATATGTTTATTTCTTCACTAAACTGCACTATTATTTTATAAAACATTAATTCTGTAAAACATTCAGATACAGTCAAGGTTAGGGCTATCTCACAATGTCTATGTAAAAGAAGGAGCTATAATGGGATAGAGAACTTTAATTACTGGCTAGGTCCTGGCACTCTGAGTATCAGCTTTAGGTAATCACTCTTTCTGTGGACTCCACATAGTGGCCTCACCTTTTGTTACTGTTTCAGAATCTGAAGCATCCTGTGGTTTATTGATTCTTGTAACCACACACTCTGCCACTAATGTTCATCACTTGTGTTTCTCCTGACTCCTGCCTCTTGAGGAGGATGAAAGGTGGAAAATGTGACACAATAGTCTCAAACTGGATGACTCAGTTTAAATACCGAACAGGAAAAAGTGACTTAAACCACCACTAGAAACACTTTCCTTTCAAATGGAACTCATCTTGAAACCCAGTTCAATCCAGCAAACAGGTAAAGAATTACTGAAGTAGGTACTTTCAGAACAAATTGAGGCCTTTCTGAGGATCAGCCTTCTATAGGATGACAAAAAATGTCTAGTTCTTTAGATTTTTGGTGATACTTGCTGATCTTATTCAAATTTCACTTTATCTACCAGTAATTAATTCTCACCCAGCCTAAATATTGTCACTTAGATTTTAATCTTTTCCTACACTTTTGTCTTCTGATTATTTACAGGAATGTTCTTTCTTCGATAAAAATATTTTCTTAACACAGTACACATTTTTCACAAGCTGTTTTTTTTCAAACTGATAATCTACCACAAGTTGTATCTTCTGCCCCTAAAACTACTTATAGAAATTTATTATGATTCTGTTTCAATACTTTATTGGTTTTATACAATTGGTATATTTTAAGACTGTAAAGATAACCCTTCTCCATACACACGTACTCCCGATAATATCACCCTTAAGTACACAAGAGGCAATGTTGCATTTTTATTAATTAAGAGTGGAAATAACGAAACTAATTTTCTTGAGTTAGAACCTAAGCTCTGTCACTGATTGCCTGTGTGACCTTGGACAAGGCCTTTTTGTATTTTTGAACCTCTTTGTATTTCACTTTCTTCATTAGTAAAATGGGAGATAATTATGAACCTATTACATAGTATTGAGGTACAGATTAAGTAAATGAGTATTTGAAAAATACAGTAAATATTAATTTTTATTATTTCATTAAAATCCCCCAAATTATAAAGAAAGGAAGGCTAATAAGCATCTCCTCTTTTCCATCAGTGATCTTTTACAATGTATAACTATAGGAGCTTTCGCGGTGGGCATGCTGTGTTGACTACTACTATTTGAAGGGAGAGACCCTATACTTCCAAAATACTAACAAGGATATAATGGTACTTCAATAACACATTTTTAAAATAAACTCACATTAGGTCCCTAAAGAATTAGATCAAAATTTTTCAGTTGCTTCCTGTCTAATTCAAAGTCAAAATCCAAACCTTGACTTATTATTGTGTTACTTGCTTTGACCACTCCTTCCACACACCCCTCTAACCTAATTTCCTAATGTTTTTTGTTTTCTTCACTATATTCCAAGTTCCAGTGCTCTCTTTGTTGGTCCTGGAATGTGACAAGTACACTCTCATTTTCAGGGCCCTATGACTACTTTTCTCTGATCACTGCTCATAAAAGAGGAATCACTCACAACCCTTGGCACTTCCTATCTCCTTTACCTTGATTATTTCTCCCTATAGTACTTGTCACTACCATCATAAATAACAGATTTGTCTATTTCTTATAGCAGAATCTACAGAGCTTAACTAAATATCAATTACTGATTAAAAATTTGTCCTATTACCTAATTACATTGGCTTGGAAAACCATGATATATGTCAACAAAGTCCTTTATTATTTAAGATGAATAGGTAGAATCCTTATAGTATCAGATTCTATGTAATATACTACAGAAATAGATCTGATCCTTTCTTACAGGAATGAACAAAGAATTGAGTGTGTGTGAGTTCAAGGCTTTTATATAATCAAGTTAGTAGCTCTTTCTACAGAAAACAAACATCTGGTACATACCTATCCTGATAATGAACTTCAACAATGAGAGCTTTCTAAGTGATGAAGGTTTGAAATAAAAAAGGAAGAGAACTGGCTTTTATAGGAGCATCCTGAAAATGTTACCTCCTGCCTCTGGGAAAAAACAAAAACACCTATGAAGATTTTTATAGGCATACAGACTTGGCTTAATTCTTTTGTGCTTCTCTTTGACTTAGAAAAGTCAAAAATGTATAAACATGTGAAATAAAGAAATGTGAGTTGGCATCCTGGCCTGGGATGGAACCCAGGTGGTAGAGGTGAGCAGCAAAGGTGATAACACTGAGACTTAACCCCTAAGCCACCAGGAAGGCCCTTGTATGGGTTCTCATTGAACCCTTGTTAGCCAGTTATACAGTACAGACACATTACCTAAGTGATATCCAGATAGTTATTCTGAGTGGGAGAAAAACCCCAAAAGATTACATAACATAAATTCTATTTATATAACACTTCATATGACAAAATTATATAAATGGAAAACAGGTTAGAGTGCCAGGGGTTCAGGAGGATTACAGGCAGGAGGGAAAGAGGTGTGACTATGATAGGCAATTCCAGAGACCCTTATGGTGATGGGACTGTTCTGTGTTTTGATTGTATCAGTGTCAACATAATGGTTGTGACAGGACACTATAATTTCACATCAGATGATACTGGGAGAAACTGAATAAGGGGTACATGAGATCACTTTATATTACTTCTTATTCTAGTTTGTGAATATCAAAGTAAAACATTAAAAAAAGAAAGAATCAGCTTGGTGAGGGAAGGAGTGTAGAGAATATATGATGGAAAAACACACAAAGAAAACTCAACTCAGTTCTACAACTGACACCAAAGTCGTTCTGTCCTTTCTCTCAGAAATTCTGTTTTTAAACTTTTATTTTCACATATTAGAAGAATGCTTCACCAGTTTTCATTTATGTATTTATCTGTAAAGGGCAGGTCATTTTAAATATCAACCCTCCCACTGAGCTTGCATTTGCCCTTCTTTAACCAATGATCGACAAATGTCCAAAATGTCCGAGTACTCTTACAAATTTTCAACATCTATACTTCTGATGCCACTAATATCCAAATTACTTGTTTTCAAGTTCAGCTTTATATTAGGTCCCCAAGTATCTTAGTAAATTCCCAAATGATTTCAGTACTTTCCTTGAATCATTTGTACTTTCTTTAGCATTAAAACCAGACCACCAGCCTCAAATGTGGGTCATGACTTGCTGCTTTACGCTGTATCACAAGATACCTCAAGTCAAAGACCAGCTGCCATATTCCATTTTTGTTTTGGTTGGAACATTCTTGGTAAAAAAAGCTCTTTGCTCCAAAAATCACAAATTCTGCTAATTATTTTTCACAATTCTCAACTGTTTTTTCAACTGATAACACCATTATCTCCAATCTACGGCAACAGAATCTTGTCAAAATTGACTGCAAAAATGTTTGGGTTTAGTTTTTATTCTTTGCATTTCACATTGCTATTTGAAGGCACACAATTGCTTTCCATTTGCTTAGAACAATGTTTCCAAAGGATATGTAATCTCTTTTCAAAGGGTGCACAGTGTTTTCCCAGTTGCATATTTTGTGTTACAATGAGTAAATGAGTCCTGTGAATCAGGCTTCACAGGTAAATGAGTCCTGTGGCTTAAAAGTAAAAGTCCATGGCTTAAAAGTAAAAACAAACAACCTTGAAATAAGGGATAAATTTCTGCACTCAAGACCTATCAGAATCTTGTCCTTAAATATATACCCTATTGTCCACTGCGTCACATTTGTATCTACCTTGCCTTCTCAAATTAATCTAATCTGCTTTAAATACACTCCATGCTTTCCTAACATTCCTTTTTGCAGATATGCCACAGGGATGTCACTAGAAAAATAATGAAGGGAAAAAGACAAAATAGAATCCTAAAAATACGTCTTTTACAATTTTACCCAGTTGAAATGCTTCTTTCTCTATGAAACTTACTTTTACTATCTCAGCTGAAAAGGCCTTGTTCCCTTACCTAAAAATCTTACAATACTTGCTCTTTTTACTATTCTTATGTCATTCTGTAATACATTTTAATATAATGATTTGTTATAGCCTTTAAGTACCTTAAATTGGTAATGTAGTACACATTTTTAATATTTAATGCATCCAAAAAAAGTTAAGATAAATTTAAACAGCTAAAGAAATAAAAGAGTAACTATAAAAACTAAATGCTCTGTATGGTTCTTTTCATCCCACCTATCCTAGAAGAGGTAGAGGTAGTCATGATCTTTAATTTCAATGCATGTTTTTAGGTTTGTATTACATATACAACTAAAAGTGTATTCTTTTTTCTTTTAAGGTGACAGCTAAACTGAAACCTTAATAAAATGAAGATATCTGCTATGTGAAAACTTAAAGAAAAGCAGTTGTGTTTTTTTTCTTTAACCTACCACCATCCTTTGTACCCCCTTTACCCTTAATCAACTTCCTCTTTACCCCGGAACCTCAGTTTAGTTACCAATGTCCACTAGTTTATTTTCATCTTGTTTTATCAGTTCATCCACTTTGTTATATTATCTATATTTGTGAAAGTGCTGATATTTGTGTTTACCTTCAGGCTCATTTCACTTCACATAATTCTTTCAAGTTCCTTCCAGTTTGCTACAAATGGCAAAATTTCATCTTTCCTTATAACTGAACAACATTCCATGGTGTGTATATACCATACCTTCTTTATTAAATCACCTATCAGTGGACATTTAGGTTGTTTCCATATCTTAGATATTGTAAATAATGCGGCATCTTTCTGCATTTTAAAAATTGATATTTAAGACATCCCAATGTGCAAATTATATTTCCACTTACTTTGTGCTATATTTGATCATGTTAATACAAACTGTAGTTTATTCATCAAGTGGCTACACAATATTCTTTTCTTTAATTCATAACAGGAGTTTATTTATTCTCTTATTGATGTTGATAGTTTATTTCCAATCACTCACTCTTACAGTGATGCAATTAGCATTTTGTACATATCTCTGCAAATATATGAAAATTTCTTTGTGGTACTATCTAGAAGTAGTTATGTTCCACTACAGCATCTGAATATTTGCTTTTACTATATGTTATTAAAGCGATTTTCCAGTGTTGGTAGTATTTTTATGTATTTTCTTTCTTCTTTATTTATATATATTTGACATCACATGTAGTCCCCCTAGATTTCCCACCACCATTTCACCATTGCACCATCACCTTAGTCCCTTGTGCTCTTTCTGCCCTCAACCCACTCCCTCCCCCCTCTCCAATAAGTGTCCCCAATTTGTCCTTGTCTTTTTGTTTTTGTTGTTTTTATTATTGTTATTATTCTTTTCCTTGATCACTTATTTGGTTCCCTTATATCCCTCCTAGAGGGGAAACACATCTGGTGGGAATGCAAGCTGGTCCAACCATTATGGAAAGCAGTGTGGCAGTTCCTCAAACTGCTAAGAATGGAACTCTCATATGATCCAGCAATCCCACTCCAAGGAATATACCCAAAAGACACAAAAACACTGATTCAAAAGAATATCTGCACCCCTATGTTTACTGCAGCACTATTTACAATAAGTAAGACCTGGAAACAACCTAAATGCCTAAAAAAAGATGATTGGATCAAGATGTGGTACATATACATGATGGAATACTATTTAGCAATCAAAAAGAATAAACTAGATTAATTCATAGAAACATGGATGGAACTAGAAGGGATTATGCTCAGCAAAATAAGTCAGAAAGAAAAAGAAAAATACCGGGTAGTACTTTTACTATGTGTCATTTCTTCAGTAAACAAAAACTTATAATTTTAAAAATATTTATTTATTTATGTGTACAAGAGATGAGGTATAGACCAGAGGCATGGGAGGTGAGAGGATTCACCAGAGAAAAGAGAGGAAGGCAGAACAGACAGACTGAAGTACACTGCTGAGGGGAGCAGAGGGCGAGGTAGGAGAGCTCTGCTGTGCCATGTGGGTCCCCTCCCTGGCCAGGGATCAAACTCATGCTGCTGTGCCACAGATGCTTCACAGTGTAGTGCTCATGCTGCAGTGCCAAAAAACTATCATTTCTTAAGTTATAGGCATATTAATTTCTTAGAGTAATAGTTGCATTTCTTTTCTAATTGTTTTTGTGTCAATTTGGAAATATTTATACTGATAATATCACTTATATGTGAATAGAAAAAAATTAAATCAAACCCTGGAAATATGACTGCAGAATTAAGGCTACCAAAGGGGGAATGTAGAGATTAGGGAACTAAGGGTTGTGAGGGGCAAGGGGACAGGATCCAATGAATGATAGCAGAGTATAGGCACTTTGGTGGTGAATGTAGTATGGTAACATAAATCTGAAGAGGTATGAGTATATTTTCCTAAATCATATACAGTATCATAAACCAATGTCACCTCAAAAAAATTACAGGAAAAAAAATGGAAAAGTTTTAATTTTGGGGGAAATTGTTCATTTCAGCTAAGTTTCCAATTTTATTGGCATAAAATAATTAACGCCTACCAGGAAACGTTTTTTGAGCTCAGCTAGTAATTAGATTCACACAACTACTACTATTGATCATTCTTAGCATAAATTTTTTTAACAGAATAGAGGCCAGGATACATAGTATCCTGACAGGGCAGTGTCAAGGATTTTTTTTTTTCCGAGTAGGACTACACAACAGAACATGAGGAGCTAATCTAGATAACAAGAACAAAATCACACTGGGTGGGTACAGAGGTTACTGATATTTCCTTCCTATAGTAATTCTAAAGGTATAACTAGCTTAAAATCACCACACTCAGGTAAGTTTAAAGCTATGATTTCTGACCAGGTGTTAATAGATCGTTTATAACTTTTCCTGATCAATATGATTGACTCATTAAGTGTCATCTTTAACATAAGCAGTGGAGGCCAGTATAACTGTAGCTCACATTCCAAAAATCAGCTACAATTATTACTTGCTACTCCACAGGAACAGAGGGAACAATTTTCCAGGGAAAGAAAGCAGGTAAATCCTTGACTCATAACTGAAGTCCCTTTTATTCTTAAATACAATGTTCCTATTAATATGACTCCCTTTTCATTCCTAAATGTGATCATTCGTGGATTCTTTTTCTTAGTTTTGGTTTATGTTAATCTATTAGTCTCTTCAATAAACAATCTTTCTATTCTATTTTTATTTTCTAATTAATCAGTTCTACTTTTTATTTCCTTCCTTTTACTCTTTCAATTTACTCACTTTCTTCCACTGAATATTTAGCTGTAAGTTTTCTTCATTCCATAAGCTTTGAAAAAGTATATCTACATAATTATGTGTTATTATTATTTCCATTACAAACATTTTAAAGTATGTTTTTGTATTTACAAAGTTAAAGAAGGTTTAGATTAATATTTTTGATTTTCAAATTCATGTGTTAGAGAATACAATAGGCATTATAATGATATTTTAGCACTTGTTAAAACTTACTTTGTCCCCTAGTACATGACAGATTCTTACAAATATTACATATTTATTTGAAAAATATATTCATTTATTACTGGATTATTTGTGCTAATCTATCCATTAGTGCACTCTTCATTATTCTGTTCAAACTCTTACCTAACTTTACTAAAAAGTTAGGTACTGGGCAACTATTTAGAGAAGGGTATCAAATCTCCCATTATGATTGCAGATTTAAGGATAGTAATTCTGTTCATTTTGTCGCATACAGTTTGGTCTTGCATACAAGATTTCCTTACACAATTTCTTTGGAGTTTCCCATTTTACAATTCCGATTGGTCTATTATTCTCTAATAAAACCTTTGCCTTAAAGAATACTGAATGTGATATTAATCTATCATATTAACTTTCAATTTGTTACTGTCTGGTTCACGTTATTTCTTGTATTTTATTATTTATTTAGAGGCATCATTGGCTTACAACACTATATATAATTTAGAGTTATAGAGTCACACATCTTGAGATGTATGTTTCCTTATCACACCCACCACCAAAGCATCCGTAATCCTCTACCACAGTCTATTAGGTCTCCTCATACCTCAATTCTTCCCCATCTGCTCTCTCCAGTAGTCTCAAATCTTTAGTAAGATTTCTAGGGTTTTTTTTTTTTTGGTTTTTTTTTTTTGGTTTTTTTTTTTTGGTTTAGCTTTGTCCACTCCTTTGTTTTGTTTCCTTCTCTTCTGCATATGAGTGAAATAATCAGATATTTGTCTTTCTCATTTAAAGATTTCAGACTTAATTTAGCATAACTCCCTCCAGTACAATTCATATTATTACAAATGGCAAGATTTCAGCATTTTTTATAGCTGAGTAGTATTTCATTGTATACATGTAACACGTCTTAATTTCCTCATCTTTGTTGAATCTGCTCATCTTTGTTTAACTTGACTACTATAAACGGTATTGCCATTAATACAGATGAGCATGTCTATTTGAGTTTAATATTTACTTATTTCTACTCTAATTTTTATTATTATTTCTTTTTAGTGGTTTTGATTTCATATGCTCTTTTTCTAGTTTCTTTTTTTTTTTAATTAGATGTAATTGTATTTGACATCATTTGTAGTCCCCAGGGGGTTCACACCACCATTTCACCCGTGCACCATCACCTCAGTCCCTTGTGCTCTTTATGACCTCCCCTCCCTCCGCCCACCCCCGTGATCCCTTGGGTTTATCTTTGATCTTTTGATCTTGTTGAGTTTTTGTTTGTTTTTGGTTATGATTGCCCATTTCCTTGTGCTTTCTCTTTGTGTGTGTGTGTGTGTGTGTGTGTTTGTTTTTGTTTTGTTTTCTTCTTTTTTATTTTTTGTTGTGGTGGTTATTCTTTCACATTCCTCCTAAAAGCGAGGCCATCCAATATTTTTCTCTTGCCTTCTGACTTGTTTCACTGAGTGTAATTCCTTCTAGCTCCATCCATGTTTCTATAAATGTCCCTAGTTTTATTTTTTTTAAGGTTTACTTATTTATGCATAGAAGAACTGGGGTACAGGCCAGAGGTGTAGGGGGGGGTGAGAGGATTCACCAGAGACAGAGTGGAGTACAGAACAGTCTGATGAACTGAAACACATTACTGAGGGGAGCAGCGGGCCAGGCAGGAGAGGTCTGCTGTGCCATGTGGGGCCCCTCCCTGGCCGGCAGCAGGGATCAAACTCTTGCTGTAGGGGCTGCAGTTTGCTTCATAGTTCATTGCTTAACCCACTGTGCCACTAGGGAGGGCCCAACTAGTTTTTATTTTTGATTGCTGAATAGTATTCCATTGTGTATATGTACCACATCTTCTTGCTCCAGTCCTCTACTTTTGGGCATTTGGGTTGTTTCCAGATCTTACCAATTATAAATAGTGCTGCAATAAACATGGGGTCCAGGTACTCTTTTGGATAGGTGTTTTTGTGTCCTTTGGGTGGGTCCCTAGGAGTGGGATTGCTGAGTCATATGGTAGTTCCATCTCTAGTAGGCTGAAGAACCTCCATATGGCCTTCCATAGAGGTTGGATTAACTTGCATTCCCACCAGCAGTGTACTAGGGTTCCTTTGTCTCCACATCCTCGCCAGCATTTATTGTTGGTTTTTTTGATGTGTGCCATTCTTACCTGTGTAAGGTGGTATCTCATTGTGGTTTTAATTTGCATTTCCATTACAATTGATGTCAAATATATGTAAATTTTTTAAAAATATATTAAAAAATAAATAAAATAATTATCATTATAAAAATAATAAATAAAAGGGAAAATAATTTGCATTTCCCTGATTATGAGAGATGTTGAACATTTTTTCATATACCTGTTGGCCATTTGTATATCCTCTTTGGTGAAGTGTCTTTTAAATTCTTCTGCCCATTTTCTGATTGGGTATTGCTTTGATTTTCTTGAGTCTTATGAGTTCTTTGTATATCTTTGTGATCAGACCCTTGTCTGTTGTGTGGAGCGCAAAGATTTTTTCCCATTCAGTGGGGTTTCTTTTTGTTCTGTTTAATGATTCCTTTGCTGTACAGAAGCTTTTTATCTTGATGTGGTCCCACCTGTTTATCTTCTTTCTCATTTTTATTGCTTTGGGGACTGCCACCTTGAAGGCACTGTTGAGATGTATGTCTTGCAGCGTTTTACCTATGTTTTTCTCTATATATTTTATAATTTTGGGTCTTACATTTAGGTCTTTTATCCATTTTGAGTTGATTTTCGTACATGGTGTGAGATAGTGGTCCAATTTCATTTTTTTACATATGGTGGACCAGTTTTGCCAGCACCATTAGTTTCTTAATGTGTAAATTTAGGTTAAGTGCATTTTTGCTTCTTGGTAAAGGTCTGTATTGTTCTATACTTTATTCTTAGTGCCACTTTTGCTGTACCCCCTAGTTCCTGGTAATTCATGTCTTTATTTTCAATTTGCAAATTTCTCCTTTTGATCTCTTTGTTAACTCATTAGTCATTCAGTAGCATGTTGTTTAGTATCTGCATCTTTAAGGTTTTACCTGCTTTCTTATTATGATTTCTAGTTTGAAACTCTTATAACCAGAGAAGATACTAGAGGTGATTTCAGTATTTATGAATTTATTCAGACTTGTTTTGTGACTCAACTTATACTCCATCCTCAAGAATGTTCCATGAATACTTGAAAAGAATGTGTACTAAGCTTTTTGGTGGTGGAATGCCTATAAATTTCCACTAAGCCCATGTAGTCTAATTCCTTGTTTAAGGCAGTTGTGTTCTTGTTGATTTTCTCTCTGGTAGATATGTACACTGATGTGATCAGGCTGCTGAAATCCCCTATTTGTATTATTTTGTTATGATTTAAGTTTGGTAACAGTTGCCATATATGTTTTGATCCTCCCACATTTCATGCAAAATATATTGGTAAGTATTATGTCTTCTAAAGTACTGTTCCTTAATTATTATATAATACATATTACCAGTTTTAGGGATAAGTCTATTTTATCTGATTTAACTATGGCTGTCCCTGCTGTTTTGCTTGCAGGAATATTTCTCAACCTTTCACTTTGAGCATATATTTTATCTTTGAAGGTCAGATATGTTTCCTGGAGACAGCAGAAAGTTGGATTTTATTTTCTGTCCCAGTCACTCTGTTTTTGGTTGGTGAGTTCAGTTCATTTACAAATTTCGATACAGAAATGAAGGCGCTACACAGCTGCTGGGAAAACTCTTAAAAACTTTATCAACATTTTCTCTCCTGCACAGTGAACAATGGTGGAGGACTATGGGTGATTTGGTGGTGGGAGAACTAGAGTGATAAATCCTACACTCTCAAAATATTAACAAGTATATAAAACAATGGGTGCTTCATTTAAATAAACAAAATATCATAATTTAATAAATATTCTCTCTTTCATTCTTCCATTGTCATTATCTGGAACTCTGATTATATGTTTGTTGGATCGTCGCATTGTATTTTCCATGTCTTTGAAACTACACATCACAGTTTCTATCTCTACTGTACTGCTATTAGTAATTTTCTCAGCTCTACAATCTGACTGTTAATTTTCTCTTTTGTGATCATATTTTTCACTTTTAAGTGTTTTTTCTTTTTATGTTTTATTCTGTTTAAAATATTTTCTACTTATATCTTCAATTCAATTATATAAAGTTAATAGAGGTCAATCATGGTGTACATTGGTTTATATTGATTGTTTCCTTGCATATTTTGTAATTTTTGGAAAGTGAGCTCATGTTAAGTAGCGGTTTTCTGAGAGAATGCAGTGTAGTCTGGATTTAAAGTGTATCCTAAAATAATTTTTTGTTTTAGTTTCTTGTTAGATACCTTATGAATATTAACATTAGTTACTATTTTTATATTTATTTACCAGCATATTGAAAGTAAGGAGTATAAATTTAAATTCCAGATCCAAGAAATGTATGCTTGTGGTTAGAAATTCTCAGGGAAAACAGCTTTCTTATTCATTGAGACACAGGGCCCAACTGAAACAAAAATCTTCCTTGTGTTTGCCTATGCTGGAAAATAGGTTGTTTTATTGTATCTCATTATATTGTATCTTTTAAAATATCCTGTACTTTAGTAAAAATCCTAAGGTTCCATCTCCTACATTGCTGGTGGGAATGCAAACTGGTCTAGCCTCTATGGAAAGCTGTATGGAGGTTCCTCAGCCTTCTAAAAATGAAGCTACCATATGACCCAGCAATCCAACTTCTAGGAATTTACCCAAAGGACACAAAAACATTAATTCAAAAGAATACAAGCACCTCTATGTTTATTGCAGTACTATTTATAATAGGTAAGGCTTGGAATCAATCCAAATGCTCCAAAATAGACGACTGGGGGGCCTCCCCGGTGGCGCAGTGGGTTAAGCAACACACTATGAAGCAAACCGCAGCCACTGCAGCACGAGTTCGATCCCTGCTGCCGGCCAGGGA
>JAGFMF010011631.1:730541-761051 GCA_019455555.1 Galemys pyrenaicus
CAGTGTACTTCCGTTGATCTGCCTGTTCTGCTCCCGCTCTCTGTGGTGAATCCTCTCACCCCCCCCCCCACACCTCTGGACTGTACCCCAGTGCTTGTATGCATAAATAAATAAATCTTTAAAAAAAAAACAAAACAAAACAAAATAGACGACTGGATCAAGAAAATGTATATGTATACAATGGAATATTATTCAGCAATCAGAAAAGATAAATTAGAGCCATTCACAGAAACATGGATGGAGCCTGAAGAGATTACACTCAATGAAATAAGTTAGAAGGAAAAAGAAAAAATATTGGATTGTCTCACTCAGGAGGAATATAGGAATATAAGGACAAAAATAGCAATATTACCACCATCAACAACAACAACCAAAAAAACCATAACAGAACAAAAACAAATAGACATTCTACAGGGAAGAGGGGGGATTGGGATCAAGGCAGGGATGGCAGTCACAAGGGACTATGGTGATGGTTCACGGATGAATTGGTGGTGGAAATTGGTGGTGGTGGAAAATTGATGGTGGAAAAAAAAAATTATGGGGACTACACCTAGAAAAGAAAGCAAACATTGTAAAATAAATAAATAAATTTATTAAACAAAAAATCCTAGGGTCCCTGTTTATCACTGTTGTCTCAGATCTAACACCCTCCAATCACCCTCCTACCTTTCCATCTTACTGACTTTTAAACCTATGTCCTTGAGCCAGGTCATTCTCCAATTCCCAGTGATAACCCCTTAGGTAGCCCATGTCACTATGCATGCTTACCACTCTGTTTTTATAAACCCTCTCCATTTTTTTTTTATTTTTACTTTTTTTTTTAATTAAAATATTTTAAAATTTACATATACTTGCCACTAATTGTAATCCCCATGTATTCCCCATCACCATCTCACCAATGCACCATCGCCTCAGTCCCTCGTGTTCCCATCTTCCCTCCATTTTTTTAAACTTGTTTAGAATGTCTTTACTTTTTCCACAAGGACAGTTATACATTTTAAAGGATATTTGATGTACATTATCTAGCATTTCTGGATATTTAGTAGGGGGAGAGTTTTCAAATGAATACTAGGATTGTCTATCTAGGAATTCTTTTATAAATGTTTTTATTTTGACCTAGCATACTGCCTTATAGAGAGTAATGCATAATAAATGTGTTAGTTGATTGACTAAATTAATTGCTATTTTTTAATCAGCATTCCTGTCCTCCATTAATTCTTTTTCTCCAATTTTACTTCTAAAATACCTAATTATAAATTTGTGAATTTGTTTTATGGACTTCATTTAGACTAATACAATTTTCTCACATTGATTAATATAGTAGTCATGGTAATCCTGCCTTCAGTTTCCTCCTTCTGTTTAACCATGTCTATCTCCCAGTGATCTTTTCACCATGAAACTCCTGCTATGTCATTTTATTGTTGATGGACTTGCAAAATCTCATAATTTTTTAAAAGTTTATTTATGTATACAAGAATTGGGGTACAGGCCAGAGGTGTGGAGGTGAAAGGATTCACCAGAGACAGTGTGGGGAGCAGAACGGTAGACTGACCGAAATACACTGCTGAGGGGAGCAGCTGGAGAGACAGGAGAGGTTTGTTGTGCCCTGTGAGTCAGTTTTCTGGCCTGGGTTAGAACTTGTGCTGCAGTGGCTGCCAATGCTTCATAGTGCTGCGACTTAACCCCCTGTGTCACCAGGGAGGCCCATATTTTATAATCAAAGTTTAAAATCTTCTTTCAAGTTATAGTCAACTCTGTATTTCACTAAATATGGCAGTGTCAAATGTGGGTAAAACAGAAGGTGACTCAGTCATTTGCTGCTACTATATTCTGATTCATTCTTGATAATTCATTAACTTAAAGATTTTTACATGATTTGTTTTAGTTTCCAGAAATTACTATAGAAATTGCTCCATATGTACCTCATTTATATTTCTACCATTTTCACATTTATTAGGTACATTCCATAATTTTGCTAAAATATAGTTCTTATAAAGTAGTCTAAATAAAGTCTAAATATATATTTCTTTACATATGTATAAAACATGAATCTCCCTTTTATATCAATGGACACTTAATAAATATTAAATTGTGACAATCAGTATGACCTCACAAGGTTTTCTGAAAGTGATTTTCTGAAATCATCAGCTATTCTTTAACATAGATTAAGAAACCTTTCCCCAGAACTGATGACTATCTTTCAATCATAGAAGAAACAAAAAGTACAGCAAAAATAAAAAAACAGTGAGCTCAAATCTTCCATATACACTTTTAAAAGATTCAATGTAATACAGTATTAGGTACCATGAATATTTTGAAAAAAATAAAACTACATGGAAATTGAGTTAGTGACATAAAATTATAGATGGTTTAAAAATTTTCCATATGTACTATGAATTTCAGAGTTGTGATTTTAAAAATACTAGCATTTATGCACTTGTACAGAGCTATAATTATGTCAATGGACATTCTCTGAACATCAGTACTGGAGATACAAATTCACTGTAGTAAGCTGATTAGCAATGCTAATGTGCACACTATACAGTCATAATTAGAAAGAGTTTTACTCACAGTGATGTTGAGGTTATAGGGTTAGAACAGTTTCCATTTCAAAAGATGGGCGAATCTGGGTTACTATGAAGGGAAAAAGTAAATCATCTAATTTAAATTGTTGAAAATATGATGGCTTATTTAAACAAAAACAACTTTTAGCTTTCTTTGTGAAAATCAAGGTAGATGATGAGTTAATTCTTCCTCAGCTAAAGAAGAAAAAATAAAAAAAGCTGATCCTCAACAGGAATGACAGTTAAAGAATCTCTGCCATGTAAAACTACATTAGTACAACTAGGTTGTCACCTCATTGCTCACTTAAGAGAGAATGGAGTTTGATTAGAGGGAAAAATCACAAAAATGTTTACTCCTTATCCTGAAATGGAAAGATGTACAGGGAGATGGGGGCGGGGGGTGGAGAAGAGGGGAAAGAAGGCACTTTGTAGCAAACACTTTGTTATAATGATGAAAATCCATTTCCTTTGTGCAATTGCGTTAGTGTTCTTTCTTTATATCTCTTCTCAGTTATAATGATCTACAAAACATTCCGAGGTTTGGCGTTGTGTAATTAGTTAAGATATACAGTTATCTTTGCTTTCAATAGAGAACTTACTGGTGATCACTTACAATATTCTCAGGATGATTTTCACTGTCTCAAAATTTAGGTATAAATACATTTAAAGTTTAGAGATAAGCTATTTTATTTCTGTCATGATTTATCACAATTGAAGTACATTACCCTCATCATTATACTTTGTGATGGAATAAAGAATCACTCTTCCTTAGAGTAGAAAACTGGATCATTTAAATCTTATAACACATGACTTTTATATACATGTCCTGAAATAAAACAACAACAACAAAACATTCTCACAAATCCTTGCATTATAGAGGAAAACGTCAACTCCAATATTAAATAACATTCCTAAAGAAAAGGAGAGTTCTAAAGTATCTGGTATTCACACAAACACACATGCGCGCGCACACACACACACACACACACTCCTGCCTCCTTAGAGAGCTATTTCTATTTTCATAATATGGTTAAATTAGGATTACCCAAGAAAATTCAAAGGACTTATCATTTAACACTTCAATGGAGTTGCTAATAGGAATTATATTGAAGTAGGTCATGGCAAAATCCACCCTCAAACTATAACAAGAGATCCTACACAAGTCAGCAACCATTTCAAACATAATAGCCACAATAATTCACAGTCCAGTATACAGAAAATCAAAAGATTTCAACTATAATTCAGACTTTGAGTTACAATCTTATTAATATCTCAGTTAATCATTTATAAAATAAGTAGATGATTCAGATGAAAGGGTTAATATAATCATATTTACAATAAAGTAAAAATTTGTCTTTTTCTCAGTCCACAATGCATTCTCTTATAAAACTATTCAGAGCTAGCGAAACAGGAAGTCTAGCTGAAGATATTAAACTAAGGGACTTTCTCATCCAAATCATACAGAAATAATTTCTCAGGATGTAAATTTCTTGAGTTCAGGAGACATGTTTCTTCTATCTATACTTTCTAAATCACTCACATAGAAGACACTGTAAAATGTTAACTACTATTAATGATGAGAATTTTTAAAATATGGAAAGGATTATTTATCAAGTTTTCCTCATTGACCAGTGGTACATATATTCTGTAAGTTAATTTGTGAAAAATAAAAAAATCCCTTTAAGTCTACTATTGTCTAGTAAGGGAAGAAACATTAAATGGGGTATGCCCTAAAGGAATAAAAATATATGATGTTTCCCATAAAAATATCTTTTTTAGAACTAAAAGGCTATCAGAAGGTCTCTGATTTGCTTTCTAAATTCACATCAAGAGCCTCCCTGGTGGCGCAGTGGGTTAAGCAATGCACTATGAAGCACACTGCAGCCACTGCAGCACAAATTTGATCCCTGCTGCCAGCCAGGGAGGGGACCCACATGGCGCAGCTGACCTCTCCTGCCTGGCCCGCTGCTCCTCTCAGCAGTGTACTTCCGTTGATCTGCCTGTTCTGCTTCCTGCTCTCTGTGGTGAATCCTCTCACACACACACACCCCCACACACCTCTGGCCTGTACCCCACTGCTTGCATGCATAAATAAATAAATCTTTAAAAAAAATTCACATCAAAAATTATGTTTATGATTCTAAAAATATGTTAAATGGACAAGTGCTTATGTTTTAAGAATTCATTTATCCCTATTTTTAGATGACAACATTTATGTTTTGTGCACTATAGAGCTGAAACCATAGTCAAGATGAGAACTTTCCCACCAGTCTACTAACATCAAATTATGAACATCAAATATGTTCAACCACTCATTATTTAGAGGGTATGATAGGGGTGGGGAGGAGGACTTCTCAAGGTTAAAAATATTACTTTATTTTTGAAAATTATTTCCAATGTTGAACTGAATTAATTTTGAACTTAGCGCCCAATTTTCTTTTATGCAAACTAGGCCCCAATTTGCTTTTAAGAGTTGCTTATTTTATCTGTGATGACTTACATTATTGTCATATCTAGTCAGAGATGTTATATCCTCTTTTAAAAGGCTTCTATAGGACAAAGACAAATCAAAGGAATCATTGGGGGTGGGGGGACCAGGGACGGGGTAGAGACCAGGATGAGGGTATAAAGAGCACAAGGGACTTAGGTGATGGTGCACGGGTAAAATAGTGGTGGGAATTCCCTGGGGACTACAAATGATGTCAAAATAATTAAATAAATCTTAAAAAAAAAAAGGCTTCTATGGATGCATCTGGGTTCCATAGGAAAAAGGCAAAGTACAAGTTTATTTTGCCTACTACTGTTATCCAACATCCATAATGCATGCTAAGATGCCTAAATAAGATGCTCAGGAAAGTTCTTTATGGTTCTTTCAGCATTCCTCTAAAACTCCTTCTTTGTTATGTCCCTATTCTAAGAATACTGACTCCATTCTCATGAATGGTTGAAAGCTACTAAAATTCCTGTTTTCTTTCAAATTCATGATTTGTTTTTAATTGTTGACCTGAAAAATCCTCAGTGTAATTAAAAATATATTTGAATCTTTACTAAACAAATAATGCTCAGCAATGGCAAGGAAGAGACAGCGAAATACTTTTGCTTATATAAAAGCATAGGCTATGCTTTATATATTTCCTTATCTTAATCTTCACAATAACTCTATCACTTAAGCAGAGGAAGATATATATTTCCATTTACAGATGAGATATAGAAGATACTCAGAAAGGTAAGTGACTGCGCCAAAACCTCAAAGTTATTAAGTGGTAAAGCCAAGACTTAGACTAGTCAGACATTCTTTAAAGTATGCTACACTGTGATAAAATTATAAGCACAGCTAAAAATGTTCAGTAAAGATAGTCAATTTCCTCGATTACATATTTCAATGACGATTTTGGCAATATCTGCATCAACTAATTTTTATAATTAAAATGCAAATATTTGTATATTTACTTGTATAAATATACTTGCATAAATAAATGAACTTCAGAGAAAAATGCAGTGCCCAATGACATAAACTGCAATATAAATAACTTTGTTAATGATAAGCAAATCGCTTTGAACTCATGGCATCTATTAAACAATATTAGAGCATGAGATCACATATATTTAGTAATTGAATTTCTCCCCTTAACATTGTGTGTGACTTTAAAAAATACATTCATTTATTTGTTTGAATTAAAATACATAAATTCTGTCAAGGTCAAGAGAGAAGAGTACATTTTGTAGAGGGCATTATAGGATTACCCCAGAGAAGTTGATGAGATGTAATTTATGAAGACTTTCATATCACCCTTTCTTTTGTTCATGTGTAAGTTATCAGTATTGGCTTCCAGTTTTTCTACCACATGCTCTTCAAAGAGTTCAACAATGTTCTCACTTTTTTACTACTTTTTTAAAACACCTGTTAGTATCTCACTCTCTATGCATTCTTCCCTGTCATCCTCTCTTCTACATACTAAGAAGTCCTAATATTCAAGAGTTCAAATGAAAGGCATGCATACAGCTGTATCCCAATGAAGTTCAGCAAAACTCATGAAACCAAAGTGTTCTCAAGAATCCAAACTAAAAGAAACAATGATAAGAATATTTGGGTAATGTTTTAAATATGCACTTTAAATTAATTGAAGACTACTAGAGTATTAGCCTTTACAAGAGAATGCATTAGCTAACAATACCTATTTTTATTATTTAATCCATTTCACTACATCAATAACTTGATTATTTCCTTTTATAAAACTACCATAACTTTCAGATACCTATTAATGTGTGATCCAGTTTGTAGGTTAATAAAGGCCCCTATCTGAATTTTAGGCAAAGGAAAAAAGCAGTGAAAAATATTAAATCAAGGAAAATCATAAAAGGGCTTCTAGAGAAGAGGTCCACACCATGGTTTTTCACATGGGTGAAACAATTTGCCAAAAATCTTCCTGTTGCTATTCTTTTTACCTAGATTTAGTACCTTCCCACTGAAGTAAGGACAGAATTAAGTAAAATGAAAATTGTCTTACAGAGGTTAGAATGTCAATCTAGAGATAAAAAGAAATGTATAATGTTCTTTTCCAACATACAATTCTTCATGCTTTTAAGATCACCATTTTGTCATATATAAAATCATTAAGTTGAACAAGTATAATAATAAAGGTTTATTTTTACCTTTTAATATGACTTTTAATTTATTCTATGTAGTTTCCTATGTCTATGTATGAAATTTTGGGCACATGTCATGTTCAGTTACAGGTAATCAAAAATGCTCAAAACAGCTCGCCAATCAAGTTATTTATATTTTTCAGGCATCATTCAGGTAGCTGTTCACAAATGGCAAGGGTAACTTATTAAGTTTTCCAAGTCATCTCCTTGAAACCTTCTGCTCTTTTCTGATTCAGAAGGAAGACACATCCCTACTCTACCATAGGGATGTGATGGAATGCTCAGCACACTAACTCTCCAAAAATCGTCCTTCCCTTAATTTCCAGTCTTCCAAACCTTTTCAATTCTTGACATAGTTAAGTATCTTAAGAATCCCTAACTGATTTTCTCTCTCCTTTTCATGTAAGAACTAAAGGGTGTTTTTGTTTTAGGGTTCCAACTAAAAAAAATGACTAGTCCCATTTTAAAATTCTGTTACACATGGTTCCAAAATTGGACCAAATTTAAAAGATGAGGTGGAAAACTTTTTTTTTCACCAAAAAAGGAACAGAAATTGATAGGTAATTTGAAAATTATCTTCTATGCAACCCGAGTACACAGTATGCATGTTAAGATTAAGAGGTAGCATTAATCTAAAATTCTTGGCAGACTATCAAAGTTTTAATCACGATTTAAATACAGAGTTTCATAGCAGTCAAACTATAAATTGAAGACAGTTATCAGGGGAGGGGGAGGAAAGGGGTCAAAATGGGAGAGAAGAGCACAAGAATCTGTGGTGATAGTTTGTTCATGGGTGTCTTGGTGGTGGTAATTTTATGGGGACAACAGCTGAGAGGAGAAATCAATCATTGTACAAAAGTGAAAAGTGATATAAAATAAATAAATAGATAAGGAGTTTTGTAACCGATTTCAGGAAGGCATTTCTTTTTTTTTTTTTTTTTTGCCAGTTCCATATCCTTATATTACTTTGTTTCTACATTATTTGTTTCACAGTCTATGGCCCTTGGCAAAGATAGTAACAGGAAAAAATAAATATAAGCCATAGCTTTGTTATAACTTTGATCTAGCTAGATGATCAGTAGGCATATTCTTATTGCTTATTGTTTCCGATCTCTTGAAAAGGCATTGGAAACTTCCACTTTGTAAATTTCAAATGAGCCAGTTTCAGAGAATGAACTGAGGCTCAAGTGCCTAGCAGGAAACTGAAGGAACATAACATTGCTTCCTTTCCTTCTTTACTTCTCCCTTGTGTGTATATGTGCGTGTGTCATTGTGTGTGTAAAGAAACATTCTTTTTGAAACTATGGCCTGAATACTCTTTACTTTATTTTTATTATTCAATTTACCCCCTTACAAAAAGATGTATGTTTCAATTGCAATACCTGTCCTTTAGAATCTTCATACAGGCAAGATTAGCTAATAAATGTGATTAATGTAGCCAAATGCCAACTCCCACCTCAAGCCCTGGTTACTTGGAATACTTCATCAGATTGGCTTACCTAGAGAAAGAAATAACAATAAGGTAGGGAGGGTTGGAGATAGGGGTAAAATAGCAATAAAAAGTAATTATATAAAAATGCTAAAGATATAACGTCTATATGCTTTTTTAGTCTATCGAGCTTGACTGTTCAGACTTAAGCTACTGCCCATGTTTAAACAGATACAAAAAAGAGAAAGAGAAAAGAATGTTTATGTAAGGTTATTAAATAGTGCAGGAAAAATATGAGACATTTATTACACTAGTAAGGAAAAGAGAAACTCAGTGAAATTTCTTTCCACAGATTTGCCTTTGTGATCTGCAAGGTGCTGTTCCCCTGCTTACATTCCGTTACCCTGGCAACACACTTCTGTAAAATAAAGATTATTAAAGCGCATATGATTATTTCGCTGCTGAGTGAATAAGACAAGCCACTTCTGAAATGCCTTATCAGAGAAATTCAATTTTAGGCCAAATTGTGTTTTTGCCTCTTTCTAGCTTTCACCTCCCTCCCCCCACTTCAAATAAAACCATCATTTACACAGTTACTACATGATATTTTGCTATTCATTCACTCTTAGTATTTTAAACTAGATTTTTTTTTGAACTTCATGAACACATTTTCTCTAATTTTTTAATAGCTCCTATTTGTTTTCCATCTATCTACCCATCTGTTTACAAATAAAAATTAGATGAAAATGTGTCCTTGTTTTATTTTTATTATGAAGCAGCAATTAGGAATACTGGATTCTATACAAAATATAATTGCATATGTAATATAGTTAGTATATAATCTTTGACCAAAGAATGATGGGGAAAGCTAATATAAGGCATGTGATGCCATTTTGAAGATGGTATATCCAACTGTGCCAGTTATTCCTACCCTTAAATTTAGTGTCTTATGCACTCCCCTCTGACACTACCTTAAAGTAATATTAGAAAGATGGGTAGTTTTAAAGTTGCTTTGACAGCTAGGCACATCTTTGCTGACCACGACTTCTACATTTACTGCTCACTTACTAAAGATAACAGAGGAAATCTCTAAAATCATATAATCACAAATTTCATAAAGTGTGCTAGATCTGGTGATTTTCTTAGAAATGGAAGTTTTTAGTCTTTTCAGAGTATGAAGAAAGGTCAATAAAAATCAATTGGTAACAGTAAACTCATCTTATTCACACATGCTATCTCTATGTAAAAAGCTATAATTTATGAGCTTAACACAAGAATTAAATCAGTTTTGAAGCAGAGGTGTAGGAATGTAGTCTGATTAGAAAAGAGCAAGGTTCCAATACGGGTTACAAAGTAGATTCTTCACATGTTCATTAAGACTGATGAGAGGTATAGGGGACCGGAATGGCTCTGGAGAAACCCATTGTGCACTGTCCCAACAGTGGACGGCCATGATGGATGGCATCGTTGCTACTGAGAATGTTTCTAGGACCTTTTCCCATTACTAGGAAGTACTGATACGTAACTTAGCACTGTCATATCAG
Source organism: Galemys pyrenaicus (assembly GCA_019455555.1). Classification (NCBI taxonomy): domain Eukaryota; kingdom Metazoa; phylum Chordata; class Mammalia; order Eulipotyphla; family Talpidae; genus Galemys; species Galemys pyrenaicus. The sequence goes on from JAGFMF010011631.1 coordinate 740,726, forward strand.
AGCATGGAAAACTAACAGTAGTGTACAGTGCTGATACTACAGTAACATGCAATTGCTAATTTTTCCTCTGCTAACATTCTTCTTCATGCCCGATGAAGTACCATTCCCTTACATTTACTGAGCAGGCAGGCCTACTGGCTTTTTATTTAACTACAAATCACTGTTCATTCATAAGAAATTACATTAATATTTAACAAGTTTTAGAAATTCTGAGAAGAAGCAAATACATTGACCAAGAAAGCTAAATTAAGTAGTATATACCAAATCTTTGGTATGGTAACACCACCATGGAACTTAGGGCTGTAATTCACTCCCGGCACTGCCCAGAAGGTGTCACCACAGCCTCATTGGCTTGAAGGACTTGGGGACATGTGGGGAGTAGAAGGCAAAGGGAGAAAAACAGACACAAAGAAAAAAAATCCTCATGCAGACAAAGGAAAACAAGACAACTACCAAAGGTAAAATCCTTAAATGTAGAAACCCATTCACCTCCTGCTAAAACTATGAGTTACTATAGGAGAAGAGAACCTCCACTCGTCAGTAAGAGCAGAAAGTGGGAGATTCAAAGAATGTGCTATCTGAGGTAGTTACTTTGTGGAAAGTAAAAAGCAGGTGACAAATAGGAAATCCATGTACTGAACCTGGTCCAAGCTTCTCACCTAAACTGGTTTACCTCATTATCACATCTAGTTGTACAAACTGCACTGGACCTCATGAAAGGGAAGATAAAGGAACAGCTGGGAAAAGATGCTAGGAAGAATCAAAGAATATAAAACACAAAGTCTTTTATTGAGAAGCTGCACAAATTAACTCTAAATTACTGCCACCGTCAGACAAGAGGAGGCTTCAAGGCACAAAACTTGTTGCTGCACTCCATCTTGCTTTATTGTGGTGTCTTCACTCATGTACTAGTAGCTGAAAGCCATCCCTTTTATAGTACTACATCTTTTAATCTCTGCTCTTCTCCCCTGTAGTTTAATTAAAAGACAATGAACCTTTTAAAGTAGTCAAATGGAAAATATAAAATTGCACCATTCTATCAAAGCTTAAGATATTCCTGTTCTCAGAGCATGAGAAGAATCCAAAGTAACACAGTTGGTATTTTATCACACTCCAGTCCCTGTGTGTCATTTCCTCATCAGAGAACGCTCTTGGTTGAAATAACTACTGGAACCAGAAAAGCAGCTTAACTGCAAATTAATAAATAGAGGGAAAAATTTAAAACAATAGTCAAATTAGATCAATTTTTCTGTTCTCTAGATCATTGTACCTGACTTTTAATTTCTAAAACAATATTGTAACTGATATAGGCCTGAATATTAGTTTAAGTACTGGGTATTTTTTTTAACATTTAATTTTTGTATTTTAAAGTTTTTCTTTACTCAGTGTATTGTCAGTTGTAGGGTATATTGCTTAAAATCAGATAAATATAGTAAAATATTATTGGAAAAGGAAGTAGGTTTGAATATTTAGTCTCCTTCCAACCCTAAAACTCAAGTCAATCAGATTTGGTAAAGGGAACCAAGACAAATCTGTGTCATTTGAAATGTCCCATTGGAGTCTTTTAAAATAAGTATCTCGTCTATTCTTTGTGGTCATTAAAATACATCATTCCAAGGACCCCTTTATAATAAGCAAAATTGCAGACTGTTCTATCTGCTTTGACAGAATGAGAGCTGAGCTGGCTTAAGGGGATGGGATGCAGAATTCGAGTAGTTCAAATTTGAGATCTGCAATAAACCATCACCTACAATTAAAGAAAGGTATGGAGAAGACTAACTTCATCAGATAGTTTCAATCTACTCAGAACTATGCTATTTGCTCTTATTTAATCATTAAAAATGTGTTCCTCAAATGTGCCACTGGAAACTAGCACTAAGGGGCTTCTACTCAGCCCAGTTGAGCACTGGCATACACATAGTCACTTGGTTTTGACACCTGCTATCTTAAGTCTTGCTGTCTTACAAATTCAAATCTTTTAGTATTGCTCTGACCCAGTCACTATTATTCTTTATCCTTAAGTTCAATTATCTGGACAGTTGAAAATTTCTGTAGCTTCTAGAAATAACTGTATATTCCAGTTAGTTAATAAATACTGGCAGCATGTAAGATTTAGATTTAACTCTTCATCTACAGATTCCAACTAGTGTGGGAGTCTTGCAAAAATTTTTCAAAGATATACTGAATTCATTAATGACAACTCTCTTATTTTGTCCTTCTATAATTATGCTTGTGTCTTATTTTTTGGTTCTGTAAAATTATGCAAATTAACTCTATACCAAAACACAAATTTCCCAAAGCCATAAAGTCACAAATATCTCTCTATGTAAGTTATCTTATAAAAATAATGAAAGTGGACAGATGGGGTGAAAAGCTTTTATCACTACTGACAAAAGTTTAAGTGATAACAAAAAAAGATAATTTCTCAGCAAAGGTTCTACCAGTTCAGGTACTGTCCCTCTAACACCTACTGAAAACCTATACTATAGTCAACAGCAGCTAGTGCTCTGACTTAACTCTGAAAATATCTAGTAGCTAATGCTCTGACTGAACAATGAAAATATCTAGTTTGTTCCCTTTTCAGAAAAAGTTCCTTAATTTTCTGCACCAATATATTATTTGAATTCTACTAATTAACAAAAGGAAACTATTAAAATATGAGCATGACAATGATTTAAAGCATAGGCTTTCAAATTAGGCAAACATTTATTTGAATACTGATTCTATTGACTACTGACAAGTTTTTGAAGAAACCCAAACTCCCTTTATTCTTCTACAGAACAACAATATCAACTCTGTAGGGTTATTATGATTGAATAAAATAATATAGGTAAAATGCTCAGCACACAGTGCCTGTCATAAAACACATAAATATTCAACTAAGAATTATAACAGAAAAAGTTTCCTGGGGGAGGAGGAGCCCATCTGATAATAAAAAAATACATTCAATTTATATGACTTGTTTTATGGTGACAAAATAAAATTCTATATGGGAGAAATATTTCAATCTACTGACAACTAAAAACTAACCTAAGGAATAAATATTATTGGACTTTCAGAATAAAGATATGATGACTTCACAATTTGATGTGAAATTGGACATATGCTGCTCAATGAAAACATGATAGATAAAATATAAACATGGATAAATAACAACAAAAGGCATAAGTCGGCTCATAAATATAATACATGCCCTTCATGGACTACAATGGAAAGAAAAGGTAAAGCAGAGTGCAATACTGAAGCTACTGATTTGCTGGACTCTAGAGAAAAACAGTAGAAGTAAGGAGTTAGGCTCCAGTATAGTAGAGGGACACTACCCAAGTTTCACAGAAATGAAGAACAGATATATTGTTTCATGTTAGGAACTGGTGTAGGACTTCTCTTTATATGAAAGATGGCTCAGTGCCTCAATCTGCAGAACTGCTACTATCAGTCTGTATTGACCACCAAAATATAATTAAAAGACCTATATCTGGACAGGAGCCTAGGGAGTCAGATGTAGGCAATTGGAAGATCATCATAAAGAGGAATGAGCAAAATCAAATGAAAAGTACAAAGCATTCATAAAATCTCTCACTCAAAATAGGACAAGTCAAAATGTACAAAAATCTAACCTTAACAAAGGTATCCAACAGAATTCACAAATCAGTAATCAGAAAATGAATTCATGCCACAAAAAATATGGTATGAAATGATATGAAAAAGGCTTTAAAAAGAGTATGTATAGGATGTTTAAGGGTATAAACTAAGAAATAATTTCTAGTAAAAAAAATAAGAAATTACGAAATTAAAGCATTCCTGGTGACGCAGGGATTAAATCTCAGTGTTATAACCACTAAAACCTGAGTTCCATCCCCGGTCAGGGTGCTGACCCACATGGCACAGCAGACCTCTTCTGTCTTGCCTGCTGCTCTTCTTAGCAGAGGATTTCAGTAAATCCTCCTGTTCTGTTTCCCACTGTCTCTGGTGATTCCTTTTACCCCCCACATCTCTGGCCTATACCGTAGTTCTTCTTTGCAAAAAAAAAAAAAAAAAAAAAAAGAAAGAAAAGAAAAGAAATTATGAAATAAAAAGCAGAAATAAAATAGCATGTAGTACACAGAAAAAATTTAGAAGTGAAAATATAGTTACTGAAAATAAAACTTTAATAGCATGGGTAAACTCTAGATTGGCTCTTGTATAGAAAGTCTTAAGGTTATCAACAAGAAAACTATTAGACCTATTGAGTTCAACAAGGTTGTAGGATATTAGATCAAAAGATAAAAATCAGTTGTACTGATTTTTACTTACTGCCAATGTAAAGAGAAAAAAATTGAAAATAAGCAATTCCTCTAATAAAGTAATAATAAATGTAACAACAGAAAGGCAGACTTATACACTAAAAAATATAAAACATTATTGAAAATATATTAAGACCTAAATAATTGAAAAAGACATCAACAGTCATGGATCTGAAGACTTACTTTGCTATGACTGTAATAACCCAAATTGTTCTACAAATTCATCATAATTCCTAGCAAAATCTGGATCCCTTTTTGTAGAAACTGACAAGTTGATTGTAAAATTTATATGTAAGTTCAATAAAACTTGAGTAACCAGAACAATTTTGAGAAAGAAGAATAAAGCTGTGTGACTCATACTTTCTGTTTTCAAAACTCACCACAAACTGCAGTAATCAATACTGTGTGGTACTGGCTTAAGGATCAATATAATAGTTCATAAATATCAACATACAGTTCAATGAAATAGAATTAAGATTTGTTTATGGCCAACCGACTGTCAACAAGGGTGCCAAAAGAATTCAACAGGGGAAAGAATAAACTTTTCAACAAATTGTGCTGTGATAAAGGAATAGCTATGTGTAAAAGAACAAAATAGATTACCAACTCACACCCTATACAAATTAAGTCAAAATAGTCAAAAATCTAAAAGTATTAGCTAAAAGTATGAAATTTTTAGAAGACATAAGAGTAAATGCTCTCCACCCTGGCTTAAATAATAACTGATTAGATACGACACCAAAAGCCCAAGAAATAATAAAAGTCTAATAAATTGAACTTCATAAAAATTAAAAGTTTTGTATTTCAAAAGACACCATCAATAATGTGAAAAGACAGCCTACAAAAAAGGGGGAAGTATTGCAAACATGTATCTGATAAAGACTTTTAATTTTTATTCAAATTGTATAATGGATAGATACGACTCAATAATAAAAACACTAAAAACCCAACTTAAAATGAGCACAAGGTTTGAATAGAAATTCTTCTAAAGAAAATACAGAAAGGAAAAAAGCATGTGAAAATACATTCATTAATAATTAAATACAAATAAAAACCACAAGACCATTTCATACCTACTACGATAGTTATATTAAAAAGACAGCCAATAACAAGTATTAGCAAGGATGAGGAAAAACTGGAACCCTATATATTGCTGGTGGGATTGTATAGTAGTAAAAGTCCCTTTGGGCTAGTCCTCAAAGTGTTAAGTGCAAGTATCATATGACCAAGCCAAACAATCTACTCCTAGAGAAACTAAAATATATATTCACACAAAACCTTATTCATTAATATTCATGGATGCATTATTCACAAAAAACAGGGAGGAGAAAAAAATCCAAATTTCCATTAAATAATGAATGGATAAGAAATATGGTAATATTGTTGAGTAAAACAAAAAAGAATGAAGAATGAAATACTGATATAGACAACACAAATGGACCTCAAGAATCTAAGTGAGGAGAGTTAGTTATAAGAGACCACATATTATATCAAACCTTACAAATACAGATGTTTTAAGTAGACAAATCTATAGACAGAAAGTAGATTAGGCTTGGCCATGAATAAGTGGAAGGAGTAATGAAGAGTGATCACCACTAGGTTCAAGGTTTCGTTAGGGAGTGATGAAATTCAAATAGTCTGTAAGTGTACTAAACCCACAGAATTGTATAATGTATACACTGAACTTTATGGCATGTAAATTACATCTTAATAAAGTGCTTATAAAATGGCTGATGGGGGCCTCCCTGGTGGCACAGTGGGTTAAGCAATGCACTATGAAGCAAACCACAGCCACTGCAGCACCAGTTCGATCCCTGCTGCTGGCCAGGGAGGGGACCCACATGGCCCAGCAGACCTCTCCTGCTGTGCCCGCTGCTCCCCTCAGCAGTGTACTTCCATTGATCTGCCTGTTCTGCTCCCTCTTCTCTGTGATGAATCCTCTCACCCCCCCCCACACTTCTGGCCTGTACCCCAGTGCTTGCATGCATAAATAAATAAATCTTTAAAAAAAAAAAGAGATAAAATGGCTGATGGGGCTGACACGTAAATTGGTACAAACATGTCAAAGGACAATTTGGCTATAGCCAGTGAAGTTAAATATACACATATTCTGGCAATTCCACTCTTAGGTATATAACCACACAAAAAATCTTACTATGAGCACAAGAAATCTTACTATGTCCACGAATGTTGACTGAAGCATTGTTTTAATACTTGAAAAATTAGAAACTACATAAATTTTATGAAGAAATGAATGGATAAATAAATGGGGCATAATCTTAAAATGGCATACTATATAAAACATAGCAATGAAAATAAATCTCAAAAAATAAGAATGTTCAGGGAAAAATCAAATTGTAGAATAATAAACATAGTGGGACTATTTATGACTCAAAAACATGATATACAATATCACACACCATTTTGGACACATAAATATATAATCATAATTTTAAAATTTCAGGAAGGTAATAGGATTTGGGAAGATATAAATTGTCTCCATAATGATACATTATTATTACTTAAAAATCCCACAGCCATCATGATAAAATAAAAATTTATTAACTTGTGTAATAGGTACATAGGTATTCCTTATATCAGTCTATCTTTTATTTCAGCATGCTTAAAATATATTTTATACATACAAAAATGACATAATCCAATAAAGTGAAAGTTTTCCCCAACAGTAAAACTTCTCAAAAGGATTTTGTTTTTCAATCAAAATTCAAAATACTACTTGTTTGAGCCAGCATTAGAGTATTACTAAAAGTCAAAGGATTCAGTTAGTTAATTTTTTTTAAAGTTGAAATTACTATGCGTGAATTCAAACACTTTGAAAATCAGATACTCTCTGGCCTTCCCACTAAGTGTCACCTGACAAGGTCATTGTTTCAGGAATGTAATAATTATTCAGGAATGAGAGAGAACATTCAGTGGGGTATTCTCCCTACTGTTAGCTCAGTAGAAATCACAGAAATGACAACTGTAATTAAATCTTTTTTAAAAATTACCTGAGTTTAAATCAGAATGAAAATTATTTCTAACCTTATGAACTTTCACCACAGCACTGCACTAAAAGAAATTCTTTCAATTTTCCTTTATATCAGCAATACATGAGACAATTAAATAAATAGAAAGTCTTTACTTTCAACCTTTATACTTATTCAGAAGTCATTCTGTTTGCCATTATTCTACTTAGCAAAGATACAAGTGGAACAAACAAAATTTAAACACAAAATCATCTCTTATTCAAAGGAGCTGAATGCTTTAAGAAAAACATTGCTACATATAAATTGAATCACACAATAAATGGCCTTTGAGACTGACTTCTTTCACCTATCAACAGTTTTCAAGATTCACCCATGTCATAGCATGTACCACAGCTTCATGTCTTTTAGTGTCAAATGATGTTTCAGTGTATGGATTTATCATATTTATCTTTCTATTCATAAGTTGATGTACTTTTGGATTACTTCCACTTGCTTAAAATATTTCTTTGGATCTGTTAAGTAATATAATTTTCAGCTATTTTACCACAGAATTTCAAAGTGCTTGGCAAATGATACCCATAACATCTATGAAATTGGCACTACTAACATATTTTTATAGGTGTTGAACGTGGGGGAAAATCTTTTCTAATGTTCAGGGGTAAACTTAAAAAGAATCCAGAATTACTAAGTTTACTGGTTAAGTTATTCTGAAAATCTGAAACAGGATAATTTCTCAAACACTTCATCTTTCGTATCGTATGACAGAAGAGATTTTTAAGAAGTTCAGATTCTGTTCAACAGCATAGAAATAGGGCCAAACCACTGCTGAAAAAGAATCATTAGAAGTATAGAGTCCTATTAATTAATTATAAAAACTTCATCCAACTCATACTCCAAAAAAAAAAGTCAATCTTATGGCTCTTAATAACATTAGACACTGGGTTTTCTTAGGATAAAATGCAACATTACTGCTTTCAACATACCCAGTTGCCCAAAATCCACCAAGGAAAGATATTACTGATTTTTTTTTTTTAAACCAGTTCCTAGGAAGACAGTTTTGATAAATTCTGAGGTCCATTGGACTTGTTTTCTACTTCCACCTCCCACTGTATTTCACTTTTTGACACTATGAAAAAGACTCTCATGACATGGCATATACACTTCTATGTGGACATCCTTTCATTTCTCCTGGATAAATTGCTAGGAGTAGAATTGTTGCAATGTGGTATAAGAATTTGTAAAACTTTTCTAAAGTAGATTTGCCATTTACATTCCACTAGTTTCAACTACTCTACATCCTATTAACACTAATACAGTCTATTTTTTAAATTTTATTTTAGCCTTTATAGCAGGGATGAAGTGGTATCTCATTGTGGTTTCATTTGGATTTCCCTAATGACTAAAAATGTTAATATCTTTTCAGGGCTTACTGGCCATGTGTATATTTCTTTGAAAAACTTGAAATCCTTGGCTTTTAAAATGGTGTAGGGTTCTGTGCCTTTTATTATTGTGTTTTTGGCTTTTTTGATTGTTGTTTTTAAACATATTCCTGACATAAGTATCCTGTTCAATATATTTTGAGGAATTAAACCATGAAGTGCAAAGTGCTATGGGGACAGAGAGTTGGAACAGTGTCAGAATCATGGTGTCTTACCATGGCTAGTGGTAGGTAGACAGTAGAAGTGGTTTGCAAAGTATCTTGAAAAAAAAAAAAAAAAAGAAAGAAAGCTAAAGTTAATTAAGTAAATAAGACCTAAAGTGGAACAGCTAGGTTCTTGAGAATTGGGAATATTCTGGTAAAGCAAATGGTATGAAGAAGTAAGAGTATGGTTTAGTTGGGACACTAAGTGTTGTTTCTGTATTGGTACAGTAAAAATTGTGGTAGAGAGGTGTGACTTAAATTGCCATATTATACACTGTAGTTAAACTATTAGAGTGGATGAGAAGTGTAAAGAGAAACAAGATAATAGCTTGTAACTTAACTACTCCTTTAGAAATAATTTTGGGTTAATCCTTAGATTATAGGACCTCCCTGGTGGCACAGTTGGTTAAGCAATACACTAGGAAGCAAACCTCAGCCACTGCAGCATGAGTTTGATCCCTGCTGCTGGCCAGGGCAGATGAGCCACATGGTGCAGCAGATCTCTCCTGTTGCGCCCGCTGCTCCCCTCAGCAGTGTGTTTCAGTCAATCTGCCTGTTCTGTTCCCTGCTTTGTCTCTGGTAAATCCTCTCACCCCCTGCACCTCTGGCCTGTATCCCAGCTCTTGTATGCATAAATAAATAAATCTTTTTAAAAAATCCTTAGATTATAAAAAAGCAGCAAAAATTAAAAACCTACACATACCACTAAATTTTTTTTTGGTACTGAGACTTAATGCAGTCTAGATTAGAATTTAAATATTCGAACTGAAATACTTATTAGCAACGTGGAAAAGTGTGGAGTGGTGACAAACCTACACTACTCAGCATGTCCAATGAGAGCAGCTGAACATGTTGCCACTGCATGTGCTGCACTGCACTGCAAAAAATCTTTTTACGGTAGAAGTAACTACTTCATAATATCCCTTAATGGTGTCCCTAATGTTGTACCATATAGACAATCACTCATTAATTCTCACTACGCTGCTCAGAAAATAAGTTCAAACATAGGTAGTATGGAATTCAAGAACATCTCAGCTTACCTCTTACTCCATTTAAAAAAAACCTATCAGTATATGAAATTTCATTACAAGTTATTACATAATTCTCATATGATAGCTACCTTAGTTCCTTATTTTCTCTTCCATAGTTTTGTCTACTTGTCTGAAGAAGGCTATCTATCACAATTTACATGTTTTTTATACTCCTCCATTATTTCTAAAATGTGCACACACGCACACACATTCTACCACGAATCCTCAAAACATATATTCTTTTGAGGTAAACCATGTTAAAAAAAAAAAAAAGTAGGATAAACTGTTGAAAAACAGGAGAAACCTGTTGGTAAGCATTTATAAATAAGAAGGATTTTTTTTTGCTGGTTCAAATAATATGGAAAATGGTATGAAAACAGAATTATTCTAGGAAAAAAAGGTCCTTTTCCAGTTGTTATACTTTATGCTACACCATTGTTAGTAGCGTGACTAATCACCATCATAGTTGCATTGGCTTGCCATTTTCTCCTGGTCCCCAAAACATATAGTGCTGACTTGGCCAGGTATACCAGTCACTATAATAATGGTTCCATCAGTGACCACTTTTGTATTTTCAATATAAAATAGTTCATGGGGGAATAAGCAAATATAATAAATATGGCTGTAAAAGTACTCAACTTGCCATCTTCCTGAACTTAACCAGAATCTATTCAAACACTTCTACATTGTATGACAGGCATGAACCAGTTGAAAATCTAATTTACATTAACATTCTCCTTTCCATTCTGCTCTATACTAAACTGCATGAATTCTATTACAATATTAAATCCGATATTCTGCTATTCTTTCTTTTTCTCACTTTCCTACTCTACTCCTAAAGTGGCAAAGTATAAAATACTATAATAATAGACCTGAGGAAACTCAGCAATAAGGCAGATATAGGTTTAACTTAGAATAAATGATTCTCATAGAATATTCCTGCCTACATTTAACAGGTCTGATCTGTTAGTTCAAGCTTCTAACAACTCAGAACATTCTGGAATGAAGGGCAGTTCCAACTGTTTTTAGCCCCCATGGCTGTGGTACTTTATTTTTTCATGGTCTTGGGGAATACAAAGGACCATCCCAACACTAATTAAACCGGAACTGTATTTAAAGCTAAGGGAAAAAAAATATTAGCATTCAATTCACCAACTACTTCCTATATATTATCCAAATCTGCATTAAGCATACAACACAGTTGGCAATAGCTATGTGTAAAAGTATGTTATTTGTCACAAGAATTACATTTCCTTAAATCTTCACGACAACCCAATGAGGTAAATAAAATGAAATAATAAAATGATTAAAAGGTGGTGTAAATTGGAGCTAGCCAACTTCAAAACCTGTATCCTCAAACACTGAATTTTCTTTCTACTGGTATACTGTTGGTTTTATCATTTATTTGTGATTTTACATATTTTAAAATTATAATTTAACAGACAATACAATTAGATGATTCAAAAGTGAACTCTGGGTTTAGAAAAACCAAAAATCTCCTATTCAGAAGCATACCTAGTAAGCAGATCTTGATCTCAAACATTAAAACAATGTAGGACTGAGGTTTTTTAGAAAATGGCTTCTAATACACTGAGAGAAGTAATGTCTAGTATAGGTCTGAAACATGTTTTTATATCAGAAACAAGGGAGTAGTCAAAAACTCCTGAAGACATTAAAGATAAATAACAATAAGCCAGGAGAAGTTTACACTGGCTAAATTTAGAGAAAGTAAGCATTAAAATAACGTGAAGTTCAAAGTTTTTTTTTTTTTTTAATGAGAGAAGGAAGGCTTTTCTTTATAGTAGAGCAATAATTAGCAAGTGAAGAAGGAATAATAGAGTTAGAATCTCACAATTTTTCAAATATAATGACAGACAGAAATCATCAATCTATGTTACAACTAGTGGGTGAGAGTTTGATGCAGAACGGGAAATCTCTATGCTCTCAAACTATTTCCCCACAAAATTTTTATTACTTACCAGGGAGCAAAAAAATGTAACCTTTACAATGGGAAAACTGTACCTAACCCAAAGGGTCAACATCAGCAGTAATGGGATGAGAAGACATCAATTCCTCCTAAAACAGTACACTGAGAGTGACATATCAGCATTTTGTGGTATCCTTGCCCCAAATTCCTTACCTAAATCTAATCACAAAGAAACATCAACACATCCAAACTGAAGGCTGTCTTCAAAATATTTACGCTATACTCCTTACAAAATGTCACTGTCATGAATGACAAAGACTGAGAGATGTTTCCTCCCAATGAAGAGAATGAGATGGCAATGAATGCAATATGTGATCCTGATCCCACCCAATTATTTATTGTACTTTCTCCAAAGGCTGGTATAGGGAAAATAGGTATAAAACGACAGGCTTAAATAACCATGTTGCACCATGCTAATTTACCCTGGGAGGATGTACCAGAATATTCTTAGGAAGCGCAAAATGAGATATTTTGGGGTAAAGAGGCCTTGTCTCTCAAGTGATTCAGAAAAAATTTATATGCACGTCACATTCATGTCACAGAGAGGGGAAAGGGAATGACAGAAAGTAAATGTGGTAAAATGTTAACAATTTGGGTGTCTGGGTGAACAGTATATGGAAACAGGTGCAATACTTTTGCAGCTTTACTCTGAGATTAGAATTATTCTCAAAAGAAAATCTGTCAATAAATTGTACTACAAAGCACCACAAAACACCAAATTCTGTAAGTAGAGAAGCAAACTGGCTAGTGTCAATATAATGTATTGTTTACAAAAATACAATCTAACTAGATAATCTAAATTTCATTTAGATAAAGAAGTTATAATTTTTTTACTATGATAACTTTTTAAAATAGCTCTTATATGTTAGATATACATACTGAATTATTTATAGGACTTTATAGATGAAATGATGACTGAGATTGACTTTAAAATAACTTAGTAAAGGAGTATGAGAGTGGGTCAGAGATGAAATAAGATGAATTCTCTGTTGAAAATTGTTGGAACTGGGTGTTAAGGATGAGTATGAAAGTTCATTATTCCATTCTCTTATACACAGTTTAAAGATAGTCAATACTATATTAAAAAAAAAAAAAAAAGAAAAATCTCACTCCCATTCCTAGTAGTCCACCATATATCCTGTTAACTCCTTACAGATAACCATTCTATTATCTTTCCAGCTTCTTTGCAAAAGTATGGGAAATACAAATACATATCCTTATTTTTCTACCCTTTCTATTAAAAAAAAACTAATATACCATACACATTCCTCTATATTTTGTGTCTCCCCCAGTCCCCGCCAGCTGTATATATTGTGGAGATCTCTCCTTAGCAGTATAAAGAGCTCTATTTTTGTATAAGACACTTTTAAGGCAGATAAACCAGAGGGGAATTAATGGGATATATTTGGTAGCTTTTACCAGATTCTCTTTCCTCCTATGATTCATTAGAGTGTCTGTTTCTCCATAACCTTACCAATACAAAGAGTATCAAACTTTTAGGTTTTTGTTCACTAGATAGGTGATAAATTGTGTCTCAGTACAGTTTTCATATTTTTTTTTCTGTTATGGGCAGACACTGCTATTTCTGCTACCTCTTATATCAGAGGAGGAGGAAACATTCCAGATTTTTAAGTTTTCTTATGCTTTTCACTCGTTTTCTCCTACTTCATCCAGCTATTTATTTCTTCAATTACTCCCTAGTCCTGCAGTATCTCTCCCTGCCACTTCCCTATATATAGAACTTAGAATATATATATATATTATCCATATGATATTTGTGTTTTGTTTTGGGGCTAGATACTGTATATAAACAACATAGTATAATAAACAGAACATGAAAAGTATCCGTTATATGCTAGACATGAACACCATTCACCTCCATTTCTGCCTGAACTACCAGTCATATTTCTCATCAATGCAGCGTGCTATAGTAACACCTGTGTTTTCTGCTTAGAAAAATAATGGGAAATTATCCTGAAGAATGGAATCTTGCAGACTTGGAGATAAAGCCATCTCCCTATCTCATCCTTCGATCTTGGCAATTTGTCCTGCAGCAGATTTCATCCCATCTTGCAGGCTATAGAAATAGATATTATGCACATTCACACACAACAGTCCCTTCTTCCCCACACACATCCTCTCTTTTTGAGAGTTTAACAGATTCTGAGGACCTTCTTCTAATTCATTCTGTCTTAGGCAGGCGTTGGGAGAGCAGGAGAACTAAAAAACAAAAAACAAAACCACAAAAGTTCTCAGCCAATGACTAATAGAACCTGGTGTGAATTTACTCCTATATGATAGGAGTATGTATAAATTTTAAGCACGTATACTGCACATTTCTCCTAATTTATACATAGGGATTCCCAACTTGAGAGTGCATCCTTTGTTGAATTATTAATTTATTCCATTATTTCCCTGCTCCTCTACTAGTGTTTCTTGGGATAACTGCGCAAATCAAGTACTCAGATCCCTATCTTGGGGTCTTTTCTGGGGAATCCAACAAACCTTTTTCAAACTTCTAGCTGATAGGTCCCTCACCAGTCAGGGCTGGTTGGGGACTTCCAGGTAGTGCTCCAGCTGTGGTCATTATCCATGGGTTGGGTAGCATGGTACAACAAAGAGCTCTGGAAACCACTGTGACTAGGTACAAAGCATTAACATGCTAGGGAAATTGACATCAGACTCAACATGACCTCTTTGTTATAATAACAGCATTTCCCTACTTAGAATTTATATGTATTACCAGTATTTCTTTTGAATAGTCCTTTCCTGGCAGACATTTATCTTGTTCTGACCCTTTCAGTATTCATAGACAATGTTGGCAGGACACCTCATGCACAAAGAACCTATCACATAACTAGCCTTGAGATAAATTACTAGAATTAGAATTACTGGGTCAGAAAGCTAAAGTACAGCAATTTTGACAACTACTGACACATTGCTTTCTTGAGGTTTTACCAACTTTGACTCCCATTTAGAAATGTATGAGAGTGACTTTACCTCTTCACCACTTATCAACTCTCTCAATATTTTTACCTTTGCCTATCTCAGTGGTATCTCAGTGTAGTTTTAATTCAAAATTCTCTTCTAAGAACAACTGAATATCTATTGAGGATCTTAGGACTATTTTCTTTTTCTGTACCCGTTTGTTTATATACTATCAGGCTGCTGATAAGAGTTTCTTATATATTAAGGTTATCTTTTATCTGCAATATAGAATAGTAAACACATTTTCCCAGCTTACAGTTCACCTTTTTACTCTGTTTATGGGATTATTTCTCTTATTTTTAGTTTTTTTCTTATGACTTTTGAGGTTCATGTTCTACTTTTTAAAAAATCACCTTTTATTATTGATTTACTTTTCCCATACTAATCTGAAGTATTATCTTTTTTAAAAAAATATTTTATTTATTTTATACATACAAGAGCTGGGGTACAGGCCAGACTCACAGGAGGTGAGAAGATTCACCAGAGACAGAGTGGGGAGCAGGACAGGCAGATCGACTGAAATACACTGCTGAGGGGAAGCAGCGGGCGAGGCAGGAGAGGTCTGCTGCGCCATGTGGGTCCCTTCCCTGGCCGAGGATGGAACTCGTGCTGCTGTGCTGCTGACACTTCAGTCTGGCGCTCAACCCACTGCGCCACCAGGGAGGCCCATGAAGCATTATCTTAAGTGCTAAATGCCCCTAAGTATTTTAGTCTAGTTCTATAATTTCCAATTGATTTTCCTGAATAGTTATATTTTCTCAGAACACTATGTAAATACATAGCTTTATACTGTATTTTAACGTCTGAATGGGACAGTCTCTTTTTAATATCCTGCTTTTCAAGAATCTTCCTGAATAATTCTTGTTTATTTTTTTCATATAAACAATCAGCTTGACTAGTTTCAAAATTCACCTATGAACTATATATACATGTCTCCTATTATCTTCTGTAGCTTACTCTCTTTAGCTATTTATAGTAAGAGTTCTACATCCTCTTAATGCAAAAATTTAATCTTTTAGGAGCTTGATTTCATTCTTACTAGGTTTTTTTTATTGATAATTCCAGTAGCCTTTCTCACATCTTAGACTCTTTGATGTTCCAGACACTATAAATTATTTGCCTTTTCTTGATATTTTCTCCTTTCTTGGTTTCTATGTCTGCTTCACTGAGATACTTCGTGTCCTTCTCTCATCACTTTTCGCTAGCTCCTGCTTCAGAGAATTCACTAAAAAACATCCTGTGTTCAAATTTATGTCCTTGTTATAATGTTTTTCCTTAAAAATATTATAAAACACATGCAATATGCAGTAAACATACTGTCATTTACCCAAAATGTCTAGCTTTAGTACTTGGTACTTAAAATGTACCTGGCATATGGTATGAAATAATACTTAATTGAATAAATGAATACTGATTATAAAATTTCCAAATTTCTATTTTGCTATCAAAAATCCTTAGTTGTTACATGTCAACATACAAAATACTTATATGTGTACAGTAAAAAGTAGATTTAGTTCTACTAAATCCTAAATCCTAAACCATACCCTATCACTTATTTATTCTTGGCACCACATTTTCAGGAAAGGCAGTGACAAATTAGTCCAACAAATAAAAATAAGAAGATGAATAGCAGAAGATTGCAGATTATAAGAGGAAATGTTGAAATAACTTAGGATATTTAGTTATCAGAAGATATGATTAAGCAAAGACATAATGGTCCTCAAATAGTGAAAAGCTTTCTGGTGGAAGTAGGAGGTGAGGAAGGAGAAGGGAAGAGGAGATATCGCTGGCTGGTTACTTCATAAAACAGAGGCAGACTGATGGTAAAATTGAAAAGAAACAAATTTCAAAACAATTAGAATTGTACCATAATGAAATAATAAGCAGATTCTAAAAGTAGTGAATTCCCTCTCACTAAACTCTAGACTTCATTTTTCTCATCTGTAAAATAAATATGGATAATTACTTTGCACCTACATTAATTATTTATGAGTGTCAAAAAGGATAAACTATAATAGCTATTCCATAGAGTGCCTGGTATATAATAACAGATATTTAAATAATATTTTTTTAAAAATAGATGATCATTTTTGAGAATGAGTAAATTCATCTTTGAGACAGAAGCAAATTATTCCCAACTCTAAAATTTTCTGTCTAAAATTGAACTCATCATATCTTATTCTAAAGTGGTCATACTATTGTTGTATGATGACAGATTTCAACCCTCAGTTCTTTTAATTTTCTCTCTTTTCTTCATTCTTCAACCTCAGTCAGTCTATCAAGTCTCTCCCATTCTAATCAGTCACCTTGGGTCTTCCTTTATAACTTCCTTTCTGTTCCTGTGTGATTATCATAATCTGGGCTATTAATGGTACAAAACTGACCTTTAGCAACACATGAATAAGTCTCCCAGTCTGTGGTCAATCTTACCCATTTTGTCATATTACACTTCCTAACATCATTCCCTTCTCAAAACATTATGGTTTTCAATGTTGACTGAAAGATGCATAAAAAAAGGAAAAATCTTCTATAATTAATATAATAGGTTTTTAATTCCTCAGTGTTATTTCACTATTATCTCTCCTATAAATCCTCTTCTTTGTTATATACATGCTGAATCTGCTACTTCTACATGATTCACTTATTTGGCTATACCTAGCTCAAGTAGCATCTCCTCCCAGGACTTTAACCATTACTGAAGAAAAAGATCCCAGTTCACTCTGAGCAAATCAGTATCCACACTGTCTAAAGAACTCTCTCACACATTTCTTTCTCATTTGTTTGTCTTATGTATGTCCCATGGAACTGTTGTTAAAAAGAACTTTATAAAGCAATGGAAATGTTCTACATATGTGCTGTTCAATACAATAGCCACCTGCCACATGTGAGAACTGAACATCTAAAATGGGGTTAGTGGCTACATTTTAGTGTGGTCCTGAAGGGCAATAGTTTCCTGAGCTTAGAGTATTTACTGGGAAACAATTATGTCTCAAGCCCTCTTAAAACACTAATTTAATTTATACTTTTCTATTAAACAGAATGCATATATAGAAATATAATTTAATTCATAGTTTTCTATTATTATCATCCTGCTTCTCAGATAAGTAGATGGAGTACCAGAGAGGTTAAATAACTTTAAGTATGAAGTTCTAATGCTTTGAGATTACAATAATGATACTTATTCATAGAATATTGTGATAATTTTAGAAAATATGGGAAAGAGCTTACTAAACCATAAAACAGTATTCTTAATATAGATACATTTTACCTTCTTTTTGTCTCTGTTGTGATCCCTAGCATATTACCATGTACACAGCAATTACATCTGAATCAATGGAAAATTTTT
Organism: Galemys pyrenaicus; assembly: GCA_019455555.1. Classification (NCBI taxonomy): domain Eukaryota; kingdom Metazoa; phylum Chordata; class Mammalia; order Eulipotyphla; family Talpidae; genus Galemys; species Galemys pyrenaicus. The sequence continues at coordinate 758,993 of JAGFMF010011631.1, forward strand.
TAAATAATCATCCACTCTTATATAAAATATATTTCTAATGGAATGGTATATTATCCAGGAATAAAAAGGTAAAGGTAAAGTGCTGACTCATGCTACTACATGAATGAACATGAAAACATTGCTATAATAGATCACGCACATTATATGATTTCTTTTACATCAAATGTTCACAACAGAAAATTTATAGAGACAAAAAGTAGATCAAAAGTTGCCTAGGGCCGGGAGCTTTAGTAGGGGAAAATGGGGAGTGATTGATAATGGATATGTTTCATTTTTTCTGAAGTGATGAAAATGTCCTAAGATTGATGTAATAATGGTTGCATAACTTTGTGAATATAATAAAAGCCACTGCATTTACACTTTAAATGGGTAAACTGGGTTGTATGTGAATTACTTCTCAATTCTGGTCAAAAAATTAGAGTCACAGTTTTATGTTTATAAAAGGATTTTATTTGTAAGACCTAAATATAAATTATGAAATATTTAGAATGTATTTTTAACTTAGGCATAAACATTTTTAATAAAAAAGTGGAAAAAATTATGGTTTTCAAAATTGTTTTTTCAGGAATACAGAAAAGAAAGCTTTTTTAGAAGCCCAAAAAAACAAAAATAATCTGGAGTTGCCCTGGTTGAAGCAGAGTGGAGATTCAAAGGCCTCCCACTAAGACTTGTGCCCTTTCCTCAATATTGACATCTAAGGAACTTCACCAGTTTGGGGAAGAAGTGCAAGATGCAGCAAGACGCAACACAAATAATTGAATAAATACAAAGAAGTAAACACTCTACAAAATAAGCTTTTTTGTTTGTTACTCAGCAGGCTACCATGTAATAAGAGTTCAGACTTGAGTTATGTTAGTAATACACAAACATAAAATTTACGTATGTAAATTTGAATCTTGTTTCTTTGATTAGATGTAAGGCATGTTGTTTATACGTGTGAATTGTTCTAAAGTCAAAATCTAGCTAAGTTATGTGGGTTTTTTTTGTTTTGCCCACCTGGATTTTGACTTCTGTTGTAACAGAAAATATGTAAACATGCCCCAAATATAAAAGTTTCCCTAGGTCTGTGACATTACAAGAACTGATTTCCTGGCTCAATAGTACTTCGTAAGAAAAAAAGGGGCAATTTTCAATTATGGAACTTACTATATAACTCCTACTTGGATGGCTTGTTAATATCGAAAATGTATATTATTATACCGTACATGACATATTCTATCCTACTCTATTTTAATTATACAAAAATTTAATGGTACCAAAATCAGAACTGATTTCCCTCAAAATATTTTGGAAAATACTTAAGGATAAAATGGAATAAAATCATGATTTTCAAAGTCATTTTATCAGGAGTGAATAAAAGATCCGAAGTCTACCTTTATACTCATAGCTGATGAACAAAGCATGATCATGCCCACCCCCCCAATGCCTTTTGGGTTTTTTCCTTCCTTTCTTTTTCCAAAGTTGCCAATTTCTCTTGAATCAGTCTGCTTCGCCTACTTTTGCTATTTATTGCTATTAGAATAGCCTTCAAGTGTTATTGATATTTCTCTACTCAAAAACTCACAGCTGTTCTCTACATTTCAAATTCCTTTTAGCCTCTGTTAAGTTTATGAATCAACTTGGCTGGATCACATGTTGCCCTTAGTTAAACATTATTCAAGGTGTTTCTATGAGATGTTTCAGATAATATCAACATCTAAATCAACAGACTAAGTGAAGCAGATTGCCCTCCATAACGTGAGTGAGCCTCATCCAATCAGTTGAAGGTCTGATAAAAACAAAAGGCTGACACTTCCCAGAGTGTAAAAAAATTTCCTCGCCTGACAGCCTTTATTTATATTAATATAAATTTTTTAAAATTTACATATACTTGCCATCAATTGTAATCCCCATCACCATCTCAGCAGTGTACCATCACCTCAGTCTGCCATGCTCCCATCTTCCCTCAACCCTCCCCCACCCCTCCCCACCAAGTGTCCCCAGTCTGTCCTTGTCTCCTCATTTTTGGTTTTTATGTCTTTATTGCTGTTATTGTTATTATTATTGTTCTTATTCCTTT
>JAGFMF010011631.1:769643-795811 GCA_019455555.1 Galemys pyrenaicus
AACACTGATTCAAAAGAATACCTGCACCCCTATGTTTATAGCAGCACTCTTTACAATAGGTAAGACCTGGAAACAACCTAAATACCCAAAAATAGATGACTGGATAAAGAAGCTATGGTACACATACACGATGGAATACTATTCAGCAATCAAAAAAGATATACTAGTCATTTGTAGAAACGTGAATGGAGCTAGAAGGGATTATGCCCAGCAAAATAAGTCAGAAGGCAAAAGAAAAACCAGATATTTTTACTTCTAGGAGGAATATAAGGGAACAAAATAAGGGACCAAGGAAAAGCATAATAATAATAATAAAAATAAAAAAAACAACAAAAACAAAAAGATAAGGACAAATTGGAGACACTGTGTGTTTGGAGGGGAAGGGAATGGGATGACAGCAGAAAGAGCACAAGAGACTGAGGTGATGGTGCACTGGTGAAATGGTGGTGGGAAATCCGTGGGACCACAATTGATGTCAAATATATATATAAAGAAAAAGAAAAAAAAAGAAAATAAATAAAAAGGTCTCTAGTGCAAGGAGGTAGCTGAACCTACATTACCAAAGCTACAGAGTTGATGAACTAGAGACCTTCTAGGCAGATCATCTACATTGAATTTGATATTAATTAGTATTCCTTAATACAGGTGATGATAAAAAGTAGAGATAGGCTGTAAAGTGGTAGTCTGAAGTGGACTAATGAAACTATTTTATAAACTGATAACAGGGTCATCTTGTAATTTGGAAAGGGGAAGTAGAAAGAAGAGTAGAGGATAGTAAGTAAACTAGGTATTTTATCTAGAAGCATCGTCAGTATTATATAAATCTATAGTTTGACTAAAGTGTTTTTCTAGACAAACAAAAGTTCCAAGAATTTTGTAGTCAGAAGACCTATACTATAAGAAATGTAGAAGGAAATTCTTCAGGCTAAAGAAATACCAGAGCTAGAGCCTCCCTGGTGGCACAATGGGTTAAGCAATGCACTATGAAGCAAAACACAGCCACTGCGGCACGAGTTCGATCCCTGCCGCAGGCCTGGGAGGTGACCCACATGGTGCAGCAGACCTCCCCTGCCTTGCCCGCTGCTCCCCTCAGCAGTGTGTTTCAGTCAGTCTGCCTGTTCTGTTCCCGGCTCTGTCTCTGGTGGATCCTCTCACTGCCTGCACCTCTGGCCTGTACCCCAGTGCTTGAATGCATACATAAATAAAACTTAAAAAAAAAAAATACCAGAGCTATACAAAGAATGAAGGGTATGGAAAATGAAAAGTGTGGGTAAATGCAAAATATGTTTTCCTTTCATATCTCGATTTCTTTCAAAATCAGACAGTTGGATTATAATATTGAAATGTATGATAACAAAAAGAATGGATACACAAAATTTTATATGATGTACCTTATTTGATATCAAAAAGTGATAATTTGAAGATTATTATGTAAGTACTAAAAATAATACAAAAGATACGGCTAATAAGGCAGTAGAGGAAAAAATTAGACATTAAAAACTATCAATCTGAAATGAAACAAACAGAATAAGAGATAAGACAATAAAAAAGGCAAGATGGGGCCCTCCCTAGTGGTGCAGTGGGTTAAGCAATGCACTATGAAGCAAACCGCAGCCACTGCAGCACGAGTTCGATCCCTGCCTCAGGCCAGGATGGTGACCCACATGGCACAGCAGACTTCTCCTGCCTCGCCTGCTGCTCCCCTCAGCAGTGTATTTTGGTTGATCTGCCTGTGCTGTTCCCCACTCTGTCTGGTGGATTCTCTCATCGCCCCCGTGCCTCTGGCCTGTACCCCCATGCTTGTATGCATAAATAAATAAATCTTAAAAAAAAAAAGGCAAGATGGTAGGCTTTATCAAAGCACATAAAAAGTTAAATGTAAGTGAACAAGACATACCCATTAAAAGTTAGAAACTGTCAGGCCAAAAAAAAAAAAAACACACACAAAAAAACAACAAACCAAACCAAGCCATAAACAATAACCAAATAAAGATTTACAATGGGAACACAGTCACATGGAATATTACCAGATATAAAGAAAGGTAATTCTTAATGATAAAAAAGCCTATGTATCAAGATGACATAATAGTAAACATGTATCTAATTCATAAAGAGGTTTAAAATACATTTATAAGGCCTCCCTGGTGGCACAGTGGGTTAAGCAACATACTGTGAAGCAAACCGCAGCCACTGCAGCATGAGTTCGATCCCTGCTGCCGGCCAGGGAGGGGACCTACATGGTGCAGCAGACCTCTCCTGCTGTGCCCGCTGCTCCCCTCAGCAGTGTACTTCTGTTGGTCTGCCTGTTCTGCTCCCCACTGTCTGTGTTGAATCCTCCTCTCCAACCCCCACACTTCTGGCCTGTACCCCAGTGCTTGTATGCATAAATAAATATTTTAAAAAATAAAAATAAAATAAAATACATTTATAAATACTGACAGTAATAAAGGGAGATATAGATAAATCTGTAATCACAATTAGGGATTTTAATATTAGTGGTTGATAGGAACATTAGACAAGCAAGGGTATGTAAATTTAAACAGCCAACTTGATATAACTAATAGTTATAGAAGAATAAATTCATAAACTACAGAACACACATTCTTTCAAAGTTCACAAGGAATATTCACATAATGTGTTTCAATGAATCTTTTCCAGTCACAATAAATTTAATAAGAATAAAATCATACACTGTGTATGTTGTGACCAAAACAGAATGAAGTTAGAAATCAATTATAAAAAGGTATCTAGAAAACTCCCAAGTGTTTGCCATGAAAACTATACATTTCTAAATAACACCCAGGTCAAATAAGAAACTATATTAAAACCACAAAATCCTCTGAAATGAATAATACACTACATGAAAAAAATTTAGAATGCAGCTAGGGCAACATCTGAAGGAAAATTTACATTACAACATACTTTATTAGGAAAAAAAGGATTCCAAATCAATTATCTAAGTGTCTACTTTAAAAAAGTTTTTAAAAAGCACAAAATTAAGACAGAAAAGCAGAGAGAGGGATATATGCATGAAAACCACTGAAGTAGAAAAACAATAAAATACACATACAGTTTAACCTAGCAGTTGGTGCATAGACTTAACGTACATATAAAATCACTATCTTATAATAATATACATCACAATAAAATTCATAATAAAAAAGCTGAAAATAATTTAAATGTCAGAAATGAAGGAACTGGTTAGATAATCAATGCAACAGAATGCTATGCTTCGTTTTAAAAAATATGGCAGTTTAATGGGTTCAAATGTGGTATGATGTGAGATGTCTTAAATTAATAAAAGAATACATAAGGAATACTATCATATGTGTAGATGTGCATTTTGTTGTTTTTTTTTAAAGATTTGTTTTTATTCATGTAAGAACTGGGGTACAGGCCAGAAGTGTGCGGGGTGAGAGGATCCACCAGAGACAGAGTGGGGAAAAAAATAGGTGGATTGCCTGAAATACACTGCTGAGGGGAGCAGTGGGCAAGGCAGGAGAGGTCTGCCGCACCATGTGGGTCACCTCCCAGGTCTGCGGCAGGGATCGAACTTATACTGCAGTGGCTGTGTTTTGCTTTGTTGTACATTGCTTAACCCACTGCGCCACCAGGGAAGGGCCCTAGGTGTGCATTTTGTAAAGAATGTGTGTGCTGTTTGTTCATTTATATTTACATAAGCATGAAACATCTCTGGAACTACACTCTAGAAACTGGTAATTGTGGTTTTATGGTCTTTGCTTCTGGAGAATAGGCCTACATGGTTTGGCTATAAAGACAGAATTGAATTTCACTGAATTTATTTTACCTGTTAGAACTTAATACAGTATAAATTTTCTCTACACGAGAAAATATTTTAAGAAAAAAAAATAAAGGTGATAAAATCATAAAGTAAAAAATAGAATAAAAGCAAAAAGACTGGATTCAGAAGTCCTTGATAGGCTATTTAGACAGTTTGGCTTTCTTTATATGCATCCCCCTTTGAGGCAGCAGGCCACTGTTTATCTAGATAGGACAGCCAAGAAACAAATAGTTTCTTTGACTTTTTTCTCTTTTACCCAACAGTTGTGTCTAAACCAAACATGGCAGGTGTCTCTTGCTTTATAGCAAAAGGGATTAATTCCCCATTTATTACTAAAACATCCCAAGCTCAGACATCTTTCTTTCTGCCTTCAGGTTCCATAGAAGCTACCATGTATCCTTTGCTCTCTTATCTACAATGAAGAGAAAAAAAAAAAAGGAGTGGTTCAGTAATTGCTTCATGATCACACACATAGGGTGCCAAAGCTAGCAGTTAGAGCTAGCTAATTGTGGTGGTGTCACTGTGTCGAGAACCCAGGTGAAAGCAAGTCTCAGGAAGTAATGAAAAAATATTTACCTTTCCTTGGATAAAATGTTCAAATTTTTCAGATTTAAATTAAAGTTACCCTGTAATGTAGCTCTATTTACAGATCTCTAAACCTTGGATTTTATTTTATTTTCTAGCATAATTTGCCTCTCTGCTTTGATTACCTTCTTCTGAAACAACAGTAACTCCTTTTGTGGTTTAAATATTTATTTTAACAAATATATATTTAAGATTCTGTCATTATTGGACAGCATATTTTATAAAACCTTACAAAAACTGATTATTTAGATTCATCTCTATATAAAGCATCTAAGCTTGTCCCATCAAAATCACCCATAAAATAAACAATCCTTATCTGATTAACAGTACCATTAGTTAGAAAAAGTGATGATGTCACAGAAATCTTAGTATTTGGAATTTATCTTATGAATATCTAAGTTTTCCATTAAGTATTCCATTTAAACCTCCATTGATTTCCTTCCCTCATGGGTACCCTATTATATTCTTCTCGGGTAAGGTAACAGTTCCTTTACCTATGTAATAAGAATTACAGTAGTAGTAACTAAAGCAAATATGCTTCCATGTGTCATTTGTTGAAACATAGACACTGGTTGATATTTTAGCTCAAAGTAGGCAAAATGTCACTTCAACTTCAACTTTGGGAAAGGATGAATTCACAACCCAAGGAAGCTGACGCAAACAGCTAAATCAGTCAAGAAAATTCTATTTACTTCCAGTCATTGTTAGGCAGTTAGAGCAGGGAAGGCAATGCCTAACGAAAATTAAACAGCCAATTATACCCCAACCTTTGTCAGAAGGGATAAAGCCCAGGGAGAGCCAAGAAATGCTCCGAGTGGAGAAGACAGTACCCCACCCCAAACTAGAGGCAGTTCAATAATGCCCAAAGAGAGAAGCAGCACCTAGAGGATGGAAGGCAGACAACCCCAGTCCCCACCCTGTTGCCAGAGCTGACAAACTATACCCTAGGAGTGCAGTAGAAGAGGGGGGATAACTTAGAAACTCCTGCCCAGAAGGCCTGCACTATATACCCAGGAAGGGATGGAGTGAGCAGACTCCTGCACCCCATTTAAGCCAGGATTTGTTTATCATTTATTTCAACCAAGTACCTAAGAAATGAGGTTGTAGTGAATTAGGTTAGAAGTGAAAATGCCTCAAATCAGTGGTAGCAAAATTCCATCTCATTAAGGTAAAGTCAAAATAACTCATTCAAATATTTCTCATATGAAATGGAAATATTAGTGGGGGCAAAACATGATTAGGCTCAAATATATTTCTTCATGTAAAAATTTCATATTTTCCTCTCTGTACTGCTATCTCAAAGAGAAAAATAATACATGTTCCAAAAGTAGAATGCTTTAGTGAAAACTCAGAAGAAAATACACGTTATTCGTACTATAGTCTGACTTTTTCTTTCCTCTTTTTCTTTATTTATATATATTTGACATCAATTGTGGTTCCCATGGATTTCCCACCACCATTTCACCAGTGCACCATCACCTCAGTGAAAGATTTTCTTAAGAAATTAGCCTTCTATTGAGATAAGCAAAACAAAATTAAACTACTGTTTAAATAAAGGACATTAAGCCCTTCACATTACAAAGTTTATACAACAATATATTGCTCAGAGATGCATAAACATGTAACATGTATTGGAAATATAAGAATGAAAACACCAGATTTGTGAAATACTTGAGATGGAGGGAGGAAGAATGAGACAGGAGATCAACACAGTGGGAACAGTAATTGTATGTATAATGCTTAATTGGAGGAGAAAGAGCAACAGCAGGATATCAAGCATAGTGCTAATATCTTATAATGCTGGGAATGGGTCCACAGGTGTTCATTACATTATTTTCTATTCTTATTTGTTTAAATTATTTCACAATATATAAAATATTCATTATAAGACTAACTACAAGGTATATGCAACATATTCAGCGAAAGTATACAAAAGTTTATGAAAAAATTTAAGACCATTAAAAGACAGTAAGAATGATAAAAATAAATGAAAAGATAATCGTGAATGTTTATGAATGGAAAGACTAATTTTCAGGGAGAAATTCTCTCCTAAATTGATTCATAAATTAAAACATTTTCAATAGTCTTTTCCTTGAGTTTGACAAGACGTCATAAAGTGAATATGGAAAAATAAAACGCAAAAACAAAATACAAGTCTTTTAAATGAGCAAATAAGAATGGACAATATATTCATGAAGAACAAGCTGTGGGGATTATCCTTCTAAAACTCTCTTCCAAGTATTGATGATCCTCTTCCTATTGATGATCAGTGGGGAAAAGATAAAGCACTCAGTCCATACAGGAAGAGTAGGATTTTAGATGGGAAAAGATGAAACTTGTTCCCTATTTTGTACCATATATTGAGATCACTCACAGGTAGTTACAATATTAAAAATATGAGACAAACTGTAAGCTTTAGAACCCAATTTATAGAATGTTATATTACAACAAGAAAGAATTGTTTAAGACAAAAGACCAAAAGCCCAAACTATTAAAAAAAAAAAAAAAGGTTGACGTTTGAACCACATTAAAATTAAGAACTTTTGGATCATAATGCATAATTAAAATCTTACAAAGATAAGCTAAATCTTATGAAAAGATGTGTGCAAAATATATGTGTGTGTATATATGTATATATATGTCCAACACACACATATGTATATATATATATGTCCAACAAAGAGTTAATATCCAAAATCTTTAAATAACTCCCATAAATCAGAAAAATTAGCAAAAGAGAACTAACTATTCAGCAAAGAAAAAATGCAAATGGTTCATGAACTCACAATTTTTTTTTTCATTTTTGGACAACATGTGATTTCTTTATCAGGTGTGGTCACCATAATTCTCCTATTACCAAAACACCCATAGCCCATCACCTTATTCCCTTGTGCTCTTCCTCATCCCTTTTGTCATTTTTCCCCACTTCCTTTCCCTCCCCTTCCCCTCATGGGTGCCTCCTATCTATGGTCATCTTTCAAGGTATATCTTTGAACCTTAGTTCAGTTTCTCTATATTCCACATATAAATGAAACCATCTGATATTTATCTTTTTCCTTCTGTCTTATTTTGCTTAGCATTAATCCTTCACGGACATCCATGTTGCTGCAAATGGCATGAATTTACCTTTTCTTGATCACTGAGTAGTATTTCATTGTATATACAGACCACATCTCTTTGATCCATTTATCTGTTCTGGAGCATTTAGATTGTTTCCACATCTTGGATATTGTAAATAGTGCTGCAATATACACAGGGGGTGCAGGTTTCCTTTAATTAGTGTTTTTGCATTCTTTGAGATTCCTACTATTGGAAGAGCTAGGTCATATGGCGAATCCATTTCTAGTGTTTTGAACACATACAAATCTTAATATTAATAAGGGACTTGAAAGCATAAGACCCATTTCAGATCCATATGGTCCATAAAATATTTACAAATACTTAAGAATTCTAACAAATTTAACTGTTGCCACAATATCAAACAAGGAATTCATGCATGTTATTAGAAGCAAAACCAATATAGGTACTTTGGAAAACAAGTCTGGCATCTTTAGGAAAGCTGAAAGAACATTGTATGTATTTTCTGACCCAGCAATTCTACTTCCAAGAGAATAAAGCTTAGAGAATATAGCTTAAATGTGTATATCAGATACATGTTCAAAATTTTCATAATAGCATTTTGTAGCAACAAAAATTGTAAAAGAACCCAATTTTCCATCAACAGTTGAATGGATTAATATACAGTAGTGGAAAACAAATAAGACCATGCCTATATTCATCAATATAACTGAAATTTATAAATATAATTGAGCTCAAAGGAGCAAGTACAGAATAATAGGTACAAGATAGTTCTGTGCATATCAAGTTGAAAATCAAGCAAGACTAAAGACTATATCATTTATGAATCCATATATAGTTAGAAAAATCTATACAAACAAGCATGGCACACATTAAAATATTTCAAAATGGTGGATAACTTTGAGGAAAGCACCGTGGTAGAAAAGGAAAGTGACACAGAGGTGCCTTTAGGAAAGCAGTGTGCCTATTTCTTAAGCTGGGTAGTACCTACATAATATTTGTTTTATTACCCTTATAGCTATACATATACAGGTTCTACACTCTTATATTAATACAGTATTTTACCAGTTTAAAGTCTAAAGTTTAATACTACTTTTAGAAAAATCTAATGTTAACAAACACAATTTACAGACATTTTACCCTAGGAACTCGTGACACCAGAACATTAATAAGGGACTTTAAGTGGTTACACATGTCCAAATTATAATGAGAAGAACATTAACAAAATATGAATGAGAGATGGTAACATAGGCAAAAATTAAAATGAACTCTGAATATGAAAAACAAATGATGTAATTTTAAAATCCATTTAAATGAGTAAATTGTTCACTACACAAAGCCAAAGAAAGAAGTAGTAAATAGCAAAATAAGGGGGCTGAAATCTCCTGAAGCGCAGTAAAAAGAAATAAAAAGATGGGAGATATAAAAGAGAAGTCGAAAGATATGGAGGATAAAATACAGAGCTTTAGTGTAATAGGAAACTCTAGGAGAAGTGAACAGAGAGGACTAAAAGAAGCAGTACTTAAAGAGATGATGGCCGAGAATTTTCCTAAAATGCAGAAAGATGCAACCCACCAGATTACAAGGCCCACCAAGCATCCAATAGGAGTTAAAAGATACAGATCAGTCATATACCTAAAGGATATGATCCTATACCTCTAAATCACATACAGAATTTTAAATCACGTTAAAATAAAAAAAATTTAAAATATAAATTATAACATGAAAGAAAAAGGCCACACTGACTCATATCATAACGAAATTAGAGAGCATAAAGAGAAAAACATAAAAGTTACTTTTCAGGAAATTCACTCTACAAATTAAAGACAATCAAACTGATAGCAGATTTCTCATCAGTATTAGAAAAATTACCAAAATGTAGCAGAAAAATAACCGCAAACTTAAGATTTCTAACTCATAAGAGAAAAAACTATCTTCAGTCTTAAAAAACCCAGGAAATTTTATTATCCACACTCTGTGAATGCAATCCTGAAAATACACTTTAACAAAAGAAAATCAAATCCAAAAGGAAGACAAGAACAAAGGAAAAATGAGCAAGAATAATATGACTGGATAGTGAACACAAGTAATTACTGATTGTAAAATTAATGTGTAAAAATTTACATTTAAAAAACTTGTGGATGAGACAGTACAGAGTAATTACTAAGAATACAGACTCTAAAGCCATACTATCCTGTTTTAATATGAACTGAACTACTCCTAAAATTAAAGTTACAACTTGACTACACAACACTATGACATCAAAGAAACACAACTCAGTTTTAGTCTTCAGTGCCCAACTGTCATCTTTAATGGCAGACTAGCTGAAATTTTATTACAATTCTTAAATAAAAGTAATTCAGAAAGATAATCTTTACATTGTTCAAGAAAATTTTCATGGATTCAATTTTGGATATTCAAAAACAAAGTAAATGTGCAACATCCCTGCAAAACTATTTCTATCTCTTAAAATTTTCTTCTGTAGAGGTGCTACAGAGTTGTAAGGCAATAATAGTGCTTATGAGGTGCCTGACTTTCTGGCCAAGAAAAGAACTACAACTCTGATTTGGCAAAACTGACAAATTCTCTTAATCTCTTGTGATAATAGTAGCCATAAAGCAGCATCAAGTCTTTCCTGATTTCTTTGGGTCAGAGCTGAAATTCAATCCCATTCTTAGTTTTGTAAATATTTAGCAATTATGATATTTAGTAATTTGTAATGGATTACTTCTATTTGAAATCAACCTCCTTTCCATCATTTTTCCATCATTTCCTCCAACCCCTTCAATTGTCTAAAGGATGGCCACCAAGAATAGCTTTGTACTTTCTAGATAACAATTTCAATTTCAAAGTTAATGGGCCTTTCTTTGGGTTGAAGAGTCCACCAAATTAGTTTAACTTGGCAAGCAATACCATATACTCCCTCAGCGGGGTATCTTCTTTTAGCAAGTCATTTCTATTTCATTTGTAATAACTATCATTTCTAAGGTCTCAGTTATTTTACTCCTTTCATATTCTAGGTGCTTCTACCTTTGATTACCTTTATCCATTCTTCAGTTGATAGGCACTTAGGTTGTTCCCAGCTCCTGGCTATTATAAATAATGCTGCAGTAAACATGGGGGTGCAACTCTTCAAATTAATGTTTTTATTATTTTTTTTGTAAACATCCAGAAATGGGATAACTGAATCATAGGAAATTTCTATTTGTAAATTTAGGAGAAACTTCATACTGTTTTCCATAATGGCCATATGATGTTACATTCCCATCAATACTGTGTTAAGTGTTCCCTTCTCTCACATCCTCTCCAACACTTGTTTTTCTTGTCTTTTGGATAACAGCCATTCTCACAGAGGTGAGGTGAAATTATTTTGATTTGTAGTTCTCAATAATAAGAGATGATGAACATCTTTTCATGTGCCTGTTGAAGAGATGTGCCTTCTTTGAACAAGAGCCTATTCAGACCGTCTGCCCTGTTATTTTAATTGGTTGTTTTTTATTATTCATTTTGATCAGTTCTTTGTATATTTTTTATATTAACCCCTATTGGACATATGACATGCATATAATAGGTTGATCCTAATTAATAATATTTGTCTGTGGAATTTCCATGAAACTGACCAGAAAATAGCCAAAACCTATAAAAAAGGAAAAACTCTTTGTTTTTTTTCCTAGCTTATGGTTAGGCAGCTATTCCTGAGCTGATTCTTTCCTGGGCAAATCAACATTTGGGAAGACTATTCAGTTGTTATTTTGATGAAGCCATTTATAAGAGAATTGAAGAACAGGATTTTAGCGAAGTAAAATAGATACTAGATAGAGTACATGCCTATAATTATATATATACTGGTTGATAAATCCTGAAAAGAACTTCACAAATAGTCCTATAATACATACTGTGTTCCTGAGGAATTCTGTATAAAATAATATATGTGATTTTCCTAACTGTATTATAGATTCCCAGATCTTGTAGTTAATAAAATGCAATATTGTGAAGAAAATGTAACAAAACTAATATTCCTTCCTTTTTACCTTTCTATAAAAGTTCTAACACATAACCTCAAAGCAAAGATCTGTATTTATTATCAAACTCAATTTCCACACCTCACCTTCTTAGTTTTCCACAGTTCAAACATAAATTGTCAATATCCTTATGATATATAGGGAAAGAAGTAATTAGATAAAGTATTTTGAGCTTCAATTTAGTCCACTCCATGAATATATACACAGGGATGTCAAATATTCCTAGTTAGTACTGTTTCACTCTCCCTGTTACTTAAGCCATTCCTGGGTAGTACATGAAAGGACATAGAAAGAACCATTTAACTTTCAGGACACTTGAGAACGACTTTGTATACAGCTACTGAAATACACTAAGTGTACCCTAAAATGCATGAGTTACTATTTCATATCACTCAAGCACTAGGGAGAAAACACTCCATTGTTGTTTAACATCATCTACTAGATTTTGCTGCTATTCAAACTGGTCTATGCAAAAGTTTTAGAAGATAATACTCAGATGGATATATATATATCAAAGGAGTTATTAAGTCTCAGTAAATAATAAAGGGGTCAAGAAGGCAACTAACTATAAAGCTCAAAATATTATTAACTTGATAATATAATCTTCTTAAACGTTTGTATGTGAAATGAAACCATTTATTTGAACCTATATATGTGTGTGTGTGTGTACTTTTGTGTATAATGGAGGAGAAAGGGAGTAAGCAAATATTTCAGAAAGCACTGCATGCATGTACAAATGTGATTAGAAGACACAGATTGTGAGATCAAATATCCATCTTAAAATTTCAGTGCTTTGGTAGTTAAAGCAGTAAGAGAAAAACAACATTGTTTTGCACTTAGAAACCTGTTTCTAATCAACTGAGCTACTCCTATGGGGTCAAATAAAAATGATTAGCTTATTAAAAGCATAGCTTTGCTATTTAATAAGCAAAAATGATTGAAAATTCTGCTCCAGATCCTGATAATTTTAGTGTTTCTAGTTAAGCCTGCAAAATTGCATTCATTATTAGTGTCTAGATTCATTAACAATTCAATTTATAGATATTAATGCTTATAATGCATGCTTCGCTTGCCAAAACTTGAAGAGAAATTGTTTCAATTAGCTTTCATGGATCATGAATCCTACCGGCTGGGTATTTTTAGACAAAAGATACAAACACATCCCCAAGCAATGCTAATGCACAGCTGGGACTCGTGTGTAAGGTCACTTGAGCTAACAGTTTAAAAGGAAAAACAGTAAATGAGTTTTACCCAGATGAACAAGACAGGAATAGTCTTCTGTTTCCACCCAAATATTTGAAAGGGGTAGATGTACCTTAAGAAAAATGGCAATAAAATTATTTGTTTTTGATATTTCTATAAAATAGAACCACTAGTCAGAAATTGGCAAGCTAAAAATGTCAACCAGCAATATCCAGCATATAAGGTAATGTGGGAAGTCTCAGTGGGATATGTTACATAGCCCCTTTGTAGAAAAGAAAGGGACTTTCTTAGAAGTCTTATATTTAACAGAAATGCAAATTCTGTCATTGGGATATGCTCCAGTGGTAGGAGAATTTTGAAAAAAAGATTGATGCCCCAAATGATCTAGGTGACAATCAGATTTACAGAAAACTTTCACTTCAATTTGGATTATGTATAATTAGCTCAAAGCTGCTATTTAAAGTCAGTGGCAGAGTACTCTCAGAAGAAATATTCATTGAAGAATATCTACCTTATCCAGGTACATTTCCCTCGGACAAATCTTGATGTAAAATGAGAATAGAGGACGCTTGCGCTTTTCCCACAGTGTACAATGTAGTGTTGTGTATTCAAGCATGGCATGGCATAGTTTCTCCATAGCTCAGTATTTTGTGGAGTGTCAAGAGAATAAGATAATTTTTACCTTAAAACTAAAAGGTGTTTGTGTTCAATGAAAAGCTGACCCATGTCATGTGCTTAAGAACAGACTGAATATTAATTCTTGATTGCCACAGAGCTACAATTTCAAATCCCTCAGGGATTCCATGAGAGAATTTAAAGATATCAAAAGCTAGTTGTATGATATCAAAGTAAGAGTTGAGAAGACCATGAGATTTTGGAAAACTAGTGAAACACTAAACTCTAAGGACATTAACATAATAACAGTACAGTTAGAAGGGAAAGTGTGAACAGCACATAAACTATTCAAAAATATTTTAAATGAAGAACTATAAGAAGATGTAAAATGTTTCCTCAAAAACTACACTGAGCTTTGGATTAAAAGATGCTGGTTTGGACGAAGAACAAATCACATCTAGAAAAATATTAATTTCATTATTTTGTTATTTTAGTCTTAATAGAAGTATAACATATTCCATGGACAAGTGGGGATTTATTATATATCGTAACTGTCACAAAGGCACTTAACAAAACTTAAAAATATCCAGGTTAAAATTTAATTTTGTAAAATCATGTAAATGTGACCAAATGAAATTCTGAATAACTGTAGAAATTAATAGAAATGAATATTAATGAGCAAGAATTAAAGGTTGATGGGAGAAAAACAAGTTTAGTGAGGAAAGTAAAAATTAAATTTTTGATATGATACTTTAGAGAAAAGTCTAAAAGACTGCCAGAAAAAGGGACTAGATGAAGAGCAATACACACGGGATTAAACACAAAAACTAATGATGTTTCCAATTTGTTAATTCAGTCAATATGATTGCAGAAATACACACACGATGTATTTCTATATAAAGCATCTCACACTTCCAAATTCATGATGAGTAAATATTTTTTGAAAAATTATGATTATCTTAAGTCAAATAAGTCATTTAATAAAATTATTGCCCTAAGCGCGTACACACACACACACACACACGCACGCCATGGTCACTGATGAAATCATTAGCACCATCACATTACTATTCAGGGCTATAATTCATTCTTTAGTATCCAGTCCAGAGAGGCATGGTCTGCTTTTCCATACTGAAAATAGAGAACAGCAGGGATCCCTGTTAAAAGAAGTTCACTTCCCTAGTCTTCCATAAGCCTTCTCCAGTTTCTAAGTGCTTTGATTATTCTTTTGTCTTTCTGTGGCTAACCTATTACTTAAGATACTTCTCCCTTGATGCTCCTCCCATACCTCTATAATAGAGAGAGACGTCAGTGACCCCCTCAGGAATAGCTGCATTTTCAGAAAGAGGTGTGGTAAGATATGTTGGGGGACTTCCATTATTATTAACAGGAGTTGGAGGTTGTCTTTCCTCACTAAAAGTATAACCAAGGATTCTTTTCATGCTGAGAATTATATTTTAATATACCCTACGTTACCTATAGAGTCTTGTCTTAGGTATAAGACAACAAAGGATGTTTAGAGGAAGATGATATGCAGCAATAAATATAACAAATATAATAGGGTATAAATAGAATGGAAAAAACTAACATTTCAGGGCATTTTGAGGAAAAACATGGGTGGCTAGTTGATAATAATTCAACCATAATATAAACATTTCAGCACTTTTGCTATAATGACTTCTTAAAAGAAGAAGAATAAGTTTAACGATGGCAGGCATACCATTTTAGACCAAAGTATCCCCAAGGTCATCCTAAAGTGATACCTTACCACATAGTATGTACTCAAATATTTGTAGTATAATTATTCCTCACAAAGAGGCTTAAGCTTCTTAAAGAAAATAAAATAATAGTTTCTTTCAAGACTTGTTTACAAAGGTTAAAAAAACCAAGCAACAATGAAAAATGATAAGATGAGGAGAAAATGAAATACGGAGGGGCTGTAAAGTGGGGCTAGTATACTATATCTCCAACTTTTAAAGGGAACCAAATAAGGATCAAGGAAAGGAATAAGAACAATAATAATAACAACAAGAAAAACAAAAACCAAAATGAAAAGACAAGGACAAACTGGGGACACTTGGTGGGAAGGGAAGAGGGAAAGGGTGGAGGGCAGATGGGAGCACGGGGGACTGAGGTGATGGTGCACTGGTGTTATGGTGATAGGGAATACATGGGGATTACAATTGATGTCAAATATATGTAAATTTTTTAAAAATTATATTAAAAAATACTATCAAACAACAACAACAACAGAATCTAAACTTATTCCAAAATGTTTATTAAAAAGAGAAAGAAACCAAGCAAAGCACTTAAACCAGCATCTTATATGGGACTGGTATGGTCAACAAATAGTTGTTGACTCTCCTCTCAAAACCACCCATTCACACAGCGGAATCAATAGCAAGTCAGTGATGTTGATTTAGGGAACTAACCAGCTTAATAAAAAATCACAGTAGAGATTTGCTGACTTTATCTATTGATTGGTTAGTTCTTGAGATCTATAAGACCCTAAATTACTGTGTTTCCCCCAATTATGTTTATTGAGGTAAAGTTGATTTATATCACTGTATGTGTTACAGAGTTAGTATAGTTCAAACCTATACAAGTATACATCCAGCACCAAAGGCCCAAACATCTTACACCACAACCTACTAGGCTCCCTCCCCTTTTAGTTGCCTCAGTTTTGCAATCAGATCTCAAGGGCTTATTGACATCTTGGTTTACTTACTGGTTCAGTTTTGTGTAACCATTTGGTTTGTCTTTCTATCTTCCACATATAAGTGAAATCATCCAATCTTAGTTTTTCTCATTTTGACTTACTCCACTTGGCGATGCCTTTTCCAGCTCCATCCAGGTTTGTTACAAATGCCAAGAGTTCATCTTTTCTATTTAACAGCAGGATAGTATTCAATTGTGTGTATACCATTTTTTTTTCTGATTTACTCCTCTGTCCTTGGGCACTTAGGATATTTCCATAATTTGGCTTTTGTAACTAGGACCACAATGAACATTGGAGTACATTAATCCCTTCAAATTCCTATTTTTGCATTTTTTGGGTAGAGCTAGAAATAGATCATATGGTAGATCTAATTTTAATATTTTGAGAAACCTACACACTGTTTTCCACAGCAGCTAGACTAGTCTACATTCTCACCAAAAGTACACAAGAGTTTCTCTTTCTCCACACTCTGGCCAACACTTGTGTTTTGGCTGTTTTAATAGTAGTCATTCTCACAGGTGTGAGATGGTATCTCATTGTGGTTTTGATTTGCATTTCCCTGATGAGAAGTTGCTAGCATGCAGAGTGAAGGGCACCCCAGGACCCCAAAACTTGCACATTCTAAAGAGGTTCTACCAAAACACACTTACAGCATAAAAGAACTTTAATAGGATTAGTGTGCAAAAAGAGAGACGAAAGGGTAATAATTTTCCCAAAAAACCACCCAAACTTACCCTACACCTCATGAGTAAATGCCCAGCCAAACAGCATTGGACCAACGCAGGACTGTTGAAGTTCAAAAGTTTGCTACAAGTCTGAGACACCTTCTGTCTGGGAAACAAAGAAAAGGGGCAGAAGGGACTACTCAAATCTTTGATGAAAGGAGCAAAATCAAAGTACAAATCAAGGGAACAGCTGTCACTGTAAGCATCCCCATGGGTCTCTCACCCACATTTCTTTCAAGTGTCTCTACATATCTGATCCCACATAGCTCCTTTCATGTGCCCCAAGCCCCTGGTGCAAGTCAAAACCTAGTATAATCAGGACTTCTTCATATGTTTCTCTCCATGTCCCTTCTTCAAGTCTATCTTCCAAGTCCTCGCTGGCTCCTCCACAAGAGGTCAGCTCCACTCTTCATTAGATGGAGCATGGAACATGGAACACGAAACATGAAGCACAGAACACGGAACCTCCCCTTTTTATGTAGAACCCTTTCTGTAACAAAGTGATGATACATATTTTTTTCAGATGCCTATTAGCCATTTGTAATGTCTTCACTGGAAAAGTGTTTATTTGGTTCATGTGCCCTTTTTTGGATAGTTTTGTTTTCTTTTTGTTGAATTGCATGAAGCTTTTCAGTTTGATGTAATCCCATTCATTCATATTTGCTTTTGCCTCTTTTGCAGCTGGTGATGAATCCCCAAAGGCATCTCTGAAGCCAGTGCTGTCTATTTTTTATTCATGCATTTTATAATTTTGGGTTTTATATACATGTCTTTAATCCATTTTGGGTTAATTTTTTTCTGTAAGATATGACATAATGATCTAGTTTTATTCTTTTGTATGTAGCTTTCCAGTTTTCTTAGCACCATTTGTTGAAGAGACTCCTTTTACTAAAGCATACTTCTGGCTCCTTTGTTGTAGATTAGCTGGGTCTATAATTATCATTTTCAGAGACTAGGTAGGCAAATGTAATTGAAAAGTAGCTAGCCCCAAGGAATAGTTCAGGCTATAAAGCACTGAATCAAAAAAGCAAGAATTCTGAACTTCATTTTCTTGCTAATAGATTCTAGGTTGTAGCCTTAAGAAAAATAAGTACCTAAATAAACATCCTATACCAAAAAATTAATTAGTCTAGAAAATAAATCAAACCCTCTTTATGAAGCAGGTTACTTACTATGATTTGAAGTTATAAGACGAAATCATTTCCTTATTAAGAGACATCCAACTATGGAAATAACGTGGAGCTCCAAAATTAGTAACAGTTTTATTATTTCCACAGTGTGGAAAAAAATATGTTCTTTTTCTCTGTTACTCAATTTGGTTAATTACCCATGTAAAATTATTCCTGGGAACTCCAAAGCCAAACAGTAACTTTAACATCATTAGGGTCAGAAGATATTTCTACTAAAGGAAAAGGTTCTGCTTAATTCTAATACATATGCTACACTTTACTGACTCAAAGTAATATGATCCAACAATCATTAACACTGAATATGCTCATTTCAAAACAATTAGATAACTTACTTGACTTTCTAATCAGATAACCTACAAGATATGAAGTACAATGGCAACAATCAAAATACAGGAAGAGGAAGTTCAAAAAGTAGTCAATATGAAGCTTCATTGAGCATGACCATATTTGGGGATTTACTTAGGCAATGAAGCACCACCAACAATTTACGACACAGCTGTACTATTATAAAGTGACAATTCTGAGATTGTCAGATTAGATGAAGAAAAAAAGAAGAATATTATATACATTCTATAGGAGATACACTTTAAATCGGCTCAAAGGACATGGATGGGAAAAGTTACACCATTCACACAGTACCCTTCGGAAAGATGGCATGGTTATAATAATACCAGAGGAAATGATAAAAAATATTATTAGAACCGAGTAAGAACATTTTATAGTGGTAAAAACAAAGCCAGTCAATCAGGAAGATCTAGCAATTATAAACAATATATGCTGCTAACAACAGAACTACAAAATACATGCTGAAAAAGCCAACAGAATTGAAGAGAGAAACAGACCAGTAAAAAATAATATTTGGAGACTTCAACGCCTCACTTTTAGTAATGGACAGGACAACTTCAAAGTATGTACCAACAAAAGAATAAAAGTCTTAAAGAACACTACCTTTTAACAGGAACTATCAGACATCTTACAGAACATTCTGTCCAACAACAGCATACATATTCTTCTCAACTGCACAAGAAACACAATCCAGAATAATCCTGGTAGTTGAACATAACATAACTATCAATAAATTAAGAATAACTGAAGTCATTTAGAATGGATAGAAATTCGTAAACAGAAAGAAGGAAATTTGGAAAATCTACCAATATGCCAAAAATAACAGCTCAGTTAAGAAGTCAGTAAATCAGATGAAATAACAAGGGAAATTAGAAAATGACTATTTTTCATAGATTTTTTTTTCTTTTTCTTCTATTTCAATTGAGGTAACGTGGATTTACAACATGATATGTTTCAGAGATATAGAAAATACTTTTAGGTAAAAGTGAAAAAAAAAAAACCAGTAAAATTTATGGGATGCAGTAAAGCAATGCTTACATAGTTATAAAGCATATATTCAATAATATCTCAAATCGATACATTTATCATTTATATTGACACTAAAGAAAAAAGAACATAAACCTAAAGCAAGCAGAAAAAAAGAACAAAGCATTTGTCAACCCTTTCAAGATTTTAAAAAAATTAGGGATAAAAGGGAACCTCTTAACTTGACAAAGGGAAGCAGATAAAAACCACATAACAGGATCACACTTAATGGTGAAAGATGAAGTGCATTCCCCCTAAAAAGGAAAAAAGACAAGGATGTCCACTCTAACCACTTGTCTTCAACACAGCATTAGAAGATCTACTCAGGGTAACTATGCAAGAAAATAAAATAAAAGACACACAGATTGAAAGCAAAATTCTATCCCTGATTGCAAAAGACATGATCTTATGCATCAAAAACTGTAAGCATCCACTAAAGATCTAATAGATTTAATAAACCAGTTCAGCAATGTTGTAGCATACAAGTTCAATATACAAAAACCAACACTATGACTAATATGAACTTGAAATGAATAGTCTAAAAATAAAATTAATACAAATATTCCAATTATAATATCAAAAAGAAAACACTGTAGGATAAATTTAACAAAAGAATTTTAAAAATCATAAGGCAGAAACTACAAGACACTGTTGAAAAAAATTAAAGAACTGAATAAATGAAGAGAATTCCCATGTTTGTGGGTTGGATGACTTAATATAATATACAGTTGGTCTATAGATCCAACTCAATATACTCAATACATTAAGATTACATATGACTTTTATTCAGAACTTGGCAAGCTTATTCTAAAATTCATATGGAAATGCAAAGGACCTAGAGAAGCCAAAATCATATCTCCCAATTTCAAAACTTACTACAAAGCTATAGTAATAAAGATAATGTGATAAAGATAATGTGATATATCTATAAAATAGATATATAGATCTATTTAACAGAACTAAGAGTTAATAAATCTTTATATTTATGGTCAACTGATTTTATTACAAAAGCACTAAGACAATTTCATTGGGAAGGAGACTTTTCAACAAAGCACTGGAACAATTAGATACCTACCTACAGAAGAGTAAAGTGGATTCCTCACAACATACATAAAAATTAACTCCAAAGAGATCAAAAAGTTAACTATAAGAACTAAAGATACATAATTCTTAGAAGAAAATCTGGGTGTAAATCTTTGAGATCTTGGGGTTGGGCAATGGTTTGATGTGATATAATACACACATGAAACAAATGAAAAAATATATTTTAGGGTTCATTAAATTTAGAATTTTTATGCTTCAAAAAATACTGTCATGAGACTGGGGACACCTGGTGGGGAGGGGAGGGGAAGGGTTGAAGGAAGATGGAACACGAGGGACTGAGGTGATGGTGCACTGGTGAGATGGTGATGGGGAATACATGGGGATTACAATTAATGGCAAGTATATGTAAATTTTAAAATATTTTAATAAAAAAAAGAAAAATAATACTGTCATGAAAGTAGAAAGGTAGAAATATTTTCCAAGTCCTCTATTTCGAATATATAAAGAACTCTTTTTTTTCAAAAAGATTTGTTTATTTATACATACAAGAGCCTGGGTACAGGCCAGAGTGCCGGAGGTGAGAGGATTCACCAGAGACACAGTGGGAAGCAGAACCGGCAGATGGACTGAAACACATTGCTGAGGAGAGCAGCGGGTGAGACAGGAAAGGTCTTCTGCACTATGCAGGTCCCCTCCCAGGCTGGGGACGGAACTTGGCGCTTCTGTGCTTCGGATGCATCACAGTGCGGCGCTCAACCCCACTTCACGACCAGGAAGACCCTATATAAAGCACTCTTGTCACTCAATAATAAAAATAAAAATAACTCCATTTAAAAAATGGAGCCATTTCTCCCAATAGGATATACAAATGCCCTATGATAATATAAAAAGATGTTCACTGGTCTTAGCATGCAAATGCAAATCAAGGCATCATGAAATACCACTCACATCTGTTAGTATGACTAGCATAAAGAAAGTAAAGAAAAAAAACAACAGAAAATAAAAAACCCTGACAACAATGTGTGATAATTGGGACATTTATACATTGGTAGTGGGAATGTAAAATGGTGTAGCAGCTTTGGAAAACAGTATGGCAGTAATTCTTCATAAGATTTATAACTCAGCAATTCCACTCCCAGCTATTTCTCCAAAGAAATGAAACATACATTTACACATAATCTTTTACATGAATTTTATAGCAGCATTACTCATAATACCAAAAAGTAGAAACCAACTAAATCCATCCACTAATGAATGGATAAATAAACTGTCATATATGCATACAATGACATTTTATTTTACATTAAATCCTGTGACAGGCATGATAAAATTTGTTTTTTATACAAATTACTGTAATATCAATATAGGTAGTAAATTGGGGGAATACTTAAAAGATAAAATCTACTCCAAGATTGCCAAAGATGTGTAAACTAAGGCAGTGATCTTGAATGAAGAAAATAGGTTGGGTAGTAACTAACTAGCAGGTGATACAAGGTCAAAGGTTAACTTAGTACTTTTTTTTAAAGGGAATATTTGACTTAATTTGGAGGGATTTATTTTTATTTATTTATGCATACAAGGCATGTAGGCCAGAGGTGCAGGGGGTGAGAGGATTCACCAAAGACAGAGTGGGGAACAGAATAGGAGGATCTACTGAAATACACTGAGGAGGGGAGCAGTGGGTGAAACAGGAAAGGTCTGCTATGCTATATGGGTTAGCTCCTTGGTTTGGGATTGAACTCACTTTGCAGTGGCTGGCAATAGCTTGATAGAGCTTAGACTTTAACCCCTGTGCCACCAGGGAGGACCTACTTTTTTTTTTTAATGAGAACTCTCTCTTTTTAACCTATTAATTTTTAATATTTTTATATTACTGTTTCTTTTGGTATTTGATTTCTCTCTTTTTAACCTATTAATTTTTAATTTTTTTATATTACTGTTTCTTTTGGTATTTGATTTCTCGTCTCAGGTGTAGTTCCCGTACATCCCCTCAGTTGTACCACATCACCTGTGAACCAACTCCATGCATCCCTTGTGCTTTTTCCTCCCTTGTTTTGATCCTTTTGCTCCCCTGCTTCAAGACTTAGATCTATAGTTGCCTACAAGTTTTGTCTTTTTTTCTGACCCTTTTGTTCAGTTTCCCTATATCCCCACTAAAGTGATATCATCTGATATTTTTTTCCTTGTGACCTATTTCACAGAGCATAATCCCTTCTAGCTCCATCCATGTTGCTGAAAATGGCATGAATTTTTGATTGCTGAGTAATATTCCAATGTGTATATATGCACCACATTTTCTTGATCTAAACATCTATTTTGGGGCATTTTGTGGTTTCCATATTTTAGCTATTGTAAACAGCGCTGCAATAAGTATAGGGGTGCAGGTTTTCTTTTGAATTATTGTTTTTGTGTCCTTTGGGTAGACTCCTAGGAGTGGAATTGCTGGGTCATATGGTAACCCTTAAATAAGAACTCTCAATCAAGCATATATAATGAGAAGAGATCAGTAGAGAAACTAAAGGGGAACAGGATAAATTAATAAAGTCAGTCACTGAACTGCAAAATGGAATGAAAGATAGCTTTAGACAGGAATGGTAGAGAAGGGAATGGTTTCTAAACACGGTAAGAGGGGTAACAGGCAATAAAGAAGCTCCCTCCTGATTGCCTTCACTTTCTTGGGGGAGGTAAGAGGTAAAGTCCCAGCAAAAAGGTAATGTGGAAAGTAAGAAAGAGGCCCTGAAGATAGATTATGTGGTTTCTTTCTCCAGTATAAAAAAGTTAAATAAAATGGAAGTAGCTAAGAAGTTACATATGTAAGGATTCATTAAGCTGTATATATCAAATTTGTTTACTTGTTTGTTATACCTAAAGACAAATGTTAATTAAAAAAAAACAACAAACTCTACTGCATGTCTCATTTCAAGAATCTGACCCCTCACTCCCAAATCAAGAAGCAAAGAAAAGTACCTTTAAAATGTCTATTTAAAAACAAGTTTTAAAAAGTCACAAAAAGACTAAAAATCAAAATAAATAATAACCTGGGAAAAGACCCTCTTTCCCCACAAATATATGTTTTTAATCTGAATTAATTACAGACTACCAAGAATAGTCTGGTTTGGGTATTGAGCACCAGTTCCCACACGAAAATTGTTATTGTTGGCTTTAGCACTTTAATCCAAAGAGGACACAAATTCTGCTCATGTTTGAATAACCCTTGCCAACAAATTGATCCCATAGCAGCAGGGCTTCGGGGAGTAGTTTCAAAGATTGAAGGAAAACATAACGGGGGGAAACTCAGTAAACACACTTCCTCCTATTTAGAATCTATGATAGATCCCTTTAAAAAGAGAAAGGTTTTTTATTTTTCTTCTTTTTCAAAAAGTAGCCCAAAAGGGCATCAGCGAACATCTGTAATTTACATAGAAGGAAGGAATGCCAAAGAAATACAGATTCCACAGCTGTTAACCCAGGGGACAAATGAAACCAGGAAAATCTCTAAATAAGGTCTGAAAGGCAGATGCTCTGCTAGTGGGCAGTTAACTTCCAAAACCAGGAGTATGGAGTGGGCACTTGGAATGTTAATGTCTGCCTTTCTGGAAAGCTACCCCTTGCCTTTATATGGGCAACCCAGAACAATTTACAATTCCTTTGCTGATTAAAATATACCCAAGGAAGACTAGAAATTTTGCCTGGTCACCACCTACCATAGGAACATAAGAAGGGATTTTCCTTGTCATTTTACTTCATCTACTCAGTATCACATGTTGGTAATAACATCACCAGAAATGCTCCAAAAGTGTACAATATCCAAAGTTAATAAACTTTCAGAAACGCTCTTATAGAACAGGTGAC
This sequence comes from Galemys pyrenaicus, assembly GCA_019455555.1. Classification (NCBI taxonomy): domain Eukaryota; kingdom Metazoa; phylum Chordata; class Mammalia; order Eulipotyphla; family Talpidae; genus Galemys; species Galemys pyrenaicus. The sequence goes on from JAGFMF010011631.1 coordinate 793,850, forward strand.
AAAAACAGATTGCCCAGATTCAAATTCACCTTCTCCATTTCCTGTGTTGCCTTGAACAAGATACTTTACATTTACAGGCCTCAATTTGCCATCTGTAAAAATAAAGATATTACTTATTCATAGAGCTATGAGGATTAGATAGTCAATACATCAATACACAGACAAAAATATTCCAGATACATTGTAAGTGTTCCACTTAGTCTTAGCTCCTATTATCACATACCTATCTTATCAGTTTATAACAAGCCCATCTTGGTCCTATGTCTTCTACAATTTGCATGGAAAACAGCATTAATTAATGTAGCTTATACCCTGAGAATGAATGCCTGATAGGCAGAAGAGTCTCAAGCTGTGGCATGATGAATTTGCTGGTTTATTTACCAATACATAGCTAGCAAATATTAATGACTCCACTGTAAAAACAGATACATTCAGACTTATGATTTGATGGTTAGAGGCTCAATACAGCAACTCCATTTCCCTGACTAGTAGTTCTCTTCCACATAATATATGTGTTTATTGTAATAACTGATTAACTGCCTTTTGAGGAAACTGTCAATATTCTGCACTCACAGCATCTGGAAGGATTAAGTAAAACCTTAGGGAATTAAAAGATACAATAAAGTGAAAATTAAGGAAATAGAAATATGTGTTCTAATCCAGAGAAAGAAGTTTTTAGTAAGCTTTCCTACTCCCCCCTCCCTTTTTGTCTGACTTATATTGAGTTCTGTCCCTTTAACTGTCAAATGGTTTTCTAGAGCAGTCTTTGTCCACAGAGGAGCCTTTTAAAAGTTATAAATAAAATACCCCAAATATTTTCTTTTTCCCACAGATGAGAACATTAGAACACTGACATTTTAATCTGTTCTGTACAGGAGTGAGTTGTGTCAACACAGTGCTCCCAGCTACAACACAGAAAAAAACAAGTTTAATTAAAGACAGAGAAGAAACTGCATGTGAAGCCTAAGTCATTGAGATACAATGCAGAGTCGTCATCTTCAGAACCAGTTCTCTATGAACAAATCTCTTTGTTACTGTTAAGAGAAAAAAAATAAGACATAGAAAAGTAAAAGTGAAGTACTATAAAGGAAAAATATAATGTTATGAAATGTCAATGTTCAGACCAAGAACTAAAAAATAGTATTAATGTAGTACTTACTTCCAGACTCAAAACACTACTCCTGACATCATAAAACATTTTTGGATACAAATAGATACCTACTAGCCACATATATGTTGTAGAAAATATACTGAAGCACAAAGAAAGAAAGGAGCTTAACCAAGATATTAAGGTAATAGTAAAGTTAATGATTAGTAACAATGAATATTGCTTTCACTGGTTTAATTCAAGATATTAGCTGTATTCCTTCCTCAAGTTAAAAAGAAGTAGCATTATCACAGTACTATTTTCCAAATTAAGCACAACTCCAGCTATCCTTTGGTGATGACCTTCTTTCCTATGTCTTGCCCTTTTCCTGGGGCATCCTATTATCAGATTCTCTTTACTTTAGATTCTACATTCCTGCAACTACAACTCCTATTTTAACCTATAGTATAGCTTAACTTACTGTAGTGGGAATCCTTAAAATTAAGTATAAATACCTATTGGTCTGCTTATACATATGTAACTTGTTTTTTTTTTTGCAGTACAGTATTATAGAATGGTTGTCACTGGGCTATTGGTATCAAAACCGCCTGTATAAACTGATTATATCTTAATCTCGGCATTGATTGATAATAGCTGTACACCTTTGGGCAAGTTACTTTTCTGAGCCTCAGTTTCCTCATTTGTAAAATGGGGATATAAAAATATTTTATATATGGAGGGCTGCTGTGAACATTACACTAAATATATATACACTTGATCTTTTTTTTTTTTAAAGATTTATTTATTTATGCATACAAGCACTGGGGTACAGGCCAGAAGTGTGGGGGGTGAGAGGATTCACCAGAGACAGAGCG
>JAGFMF010011631.1:798261-812719 GCA_019455555.1 Galemys pyrenaicus
CCCTGGCCGGCAGCAGGGATCAAACTCGTGCTGCAGTGGCTGCGATTTGCTTCGTAGTGCGTTGCTTAACCCACTGCGCCACCAGGGGAGGCCCTTTAAGCAATCTTTCTAAGGTCTACTGTTATCAAATCGCAAATCTCAGATTTAGATCTAAGCCTCTAATATCAAATTCCATTTTATTTCTACTCGCATGTAGATAACCACATAATACATATTATATAGAAAAATGGCTTTAAATCAAAGTGATCTTACAGTGGTGGAAAGGAATTATCACATTCTTTGAAGAAAACTTAAAAATAATTTACTCATTTGCAAAAATTTTAGAATCACATCTGAATTATGTCCAAGTTCTTCCAAATCAAAAGAACCAATGAGGGGCCTCTCTGGTGGCTCAGTGGGTTAAGCAACGCACTACGAAGCAAAGCCGCAGTCACTGCAGCATGAGTTCTTTTCCTGCTGCAGGCCGGGGTGGGGGGGGGGACCCACATGGCCCAGCAGACCTCTCCTGCTGTGCCCGCTGCTCCCCTCAGCAGTATACTTCTGTTGATCTGCCTGTTCTGCTCCCCTCTTTCTGTGGTGGATCCTCTCACCCCCTGCACCTCTGGCCTGTACCCCAGTCCTTGTATGCATAAATAGATAAATCTTAAAAAATAAAGAAAAAGAAAAAACCAAAAAAACAAAAAAAAATCTCGTCTATATTCTTATTAAATAACAGAACTAGTCATTCAAGAAAAGGCTTTGAAGACAGCTCCTGAGACACAGAGAAAGAAGACCCACTGAGGCAAACATAGGGTTGTTAGGCCACAGCTCAATGATTGGATTTAAAGAGTAAGAAATCTATAGGTCTATATATTAGTTTTCTGCTGCTGCCATTACCAAGTACCATACATTTAGTAGTTTAAAACAACACAATCGGGGCCTCTCTGGTGGCACAGTGGGTTAGGCAACGCACTATGAATCAAACCACAGCCACTGCAGCATGAGTTCAATCCCTGCCCCTGGCCAGGGGAGTGACCCACATGGTGCAGCAGACCTCTCCTGCTGCGCCCGCTGCTCCCCTCAGCAGTGTGTTTAAAAAATAAATAAATAAAACAACACAATCTTATAGGTCAGAAACTCTACATTGAGTCTCAGTGGGCTAAGATCAGGCATGAGAAAGGCTGTAATCCTTTCAAAAGACTTTAGGCAAGAGGCTACTTCTCCCCTTTTTTAGATGCTAGAAGCTACTAGCAATCCTTTGCCCTTCAAAGCCAGCAATATTGGGGTGAGTCCTCATGTCGCTGTCTCTCTCTCATTCTTCCATAATCCTATCACCCTTTCATCACAAAAATGTTCTCCAGTTATAATGAAATCCATAACTAGACTGTACCCATCCAGATAAGTGACCATTTTCCCTAATCTCAATAACCTCAAATCACATCTGCAAAGTACCTCTTGTAATATAAGGTAGCAGTTTGTGGGGACTGGGACACAAAAATCCTAGTGCTGGAGAAGGCATTTGACAAAGTTTAACATCCATTCATGGTGAAGACCCTTGAAACCCTTGGAATAGAAAGGCCATATCTCAACATGATAAAAAGCTATATACGACATACCCACAGCCAATATTATCCTCAATGATGAAAAACTGAAAGCATTCCCTTCAAGATCAGGAACAAGACAAGGATGCCCACTCTCTCCACTGCTATTCAATATAATACTGGAAATCCTAGCCAGAGCAATAGACAGGAAAAAGGCATACAAGGAATCCAAATAGGGAAAGAAGAAGTAAAATTATTACTATTTGCAGATGATATGATAATATACTTGGAAACCCCTAAAGGCTCTACAGAAAATTTAATTAAAACAATCCACCAGTTTAGAAAAGTAGCATGATACAAAATCAACACACAAATATCAGTAGCCTTCCTGTATACAAACAACCAATCTAAAGAAGAAAAAATCTAGAAAAACATACCTTTTACAACTGAAGCCAAAAAAACCAAATACTTGGGAATAAACCTAATAAAAGAAGCAAAAGATCTATACAGAGAAAATTTTAAAACATTTTTAAAAGAAATAGAAGACATGAAAAAATGGAAAGATATCCCCTGTTCATGAATAGGAAGAATCAACATTGTCAAAATGGCCATCCTTCCAAAAGCAATTTACAGATTCAACGCAATTTCAATAAAAATCTCAATGACATTCTTCAAGGAAATAGACCAAATATTGATTAAATTCATATAGAGACAAAAAAAACAAAACAAAACAAAACAAAACCTCAATTAGCCAAAGATCTCCTAACTGAAAAGAAGGGGAATGGCAGTATCACACTCCCAGACTTCAAATTTTACTACAAAGAAATAATAATTAAAACAGCTTGGCACTGGAACAAAGACAAACACAGAGACCAATGGAACCATATAGAAAGCCCAGAAGTAAAACCACACATTTATGGGCACCTGATCTTTGACAAAGGAGCAAAGAATATGCAATGGAACAAGGATAGTTTATTCAATAAATGGTGCCAGCAAAATTGGTCTGCCACATGCAAAAAATGAAAATAGATCATTACCTCACACCATGTACAACAATCAAAACAAAATGGATAAAAGAACTGAATGTAAGACCCCAAACCATAAAATATATTGAAGAAAACATAGGTAAAACATTACAAGACATACATCTCAGTAACGCCTTTAGCGATGCATCCTCCAAAGCACTAAAAGTGAAAGAGAAGATAAACAGCTGGGACTACATCAAATTAAAAAGCTTCTGTACAGCAAAAGAAACATTAACCAAAACAAAGAGACACCCCAATGATTGATAAAAAATTTTTGCTCTCCACACAAGGGACAAGGGACTGATCACAAACATATCAAAGAACTCACAAGACTCAAGAAAAACAAAGTAAACAACCCAGTCAAAAAATGGGCAGAAGAACTTAAAAGATACTTTCCAAAAAGGACATGCAAATGGCCAACAGGCACATGAGAAAACGCTCAACATCCCTCATAATCAGGGAAATGCAAATTAAAGCCACAATTAGATATCACCTTACACCAGTAAGAATGGCACATATCAAACAACAACAACAAATATTGGTGAGGTTGTGGAGAAAAAGTAACTACTACAATGCTGGTTGGAATGCATTAGTCTAACCACTATGGAAAGTCGTAATGGAAGTTCCTCAGTCTACTAAAAATACAGCTACCATATGACCCAGCAATACTATGCCTAGGGACCTACCCAAAGGACACAGACACTGATCCAAAAGAATACCTGTACCCCTATGTTTATTGCAGCACTACTTATAATTGGTAAGACCAGGAAACAACCCAAATGCCCAAAAATAGATGACTGGATCAAGAAGATGTGGTACATATACACAATGGACTACTATTCAGCAATCAAAAAAGATAAATTAGAGTCATTTGTAGAAACATGGATGGAGCTAGAAGGGATTATGCTCAGTGAAATAAGCCAGAAGGCAAGAGAAAAATATCAGATGGTTTCACTTTTAGGAGGAATATAAAGGATCAAAAAAAAAAAAAAGCGCTCAAGGAAAAGAACAATAAAAAAACAATAAGGATAAAGACAAAGACAAATCAAAGGCACCTTGTGTGTGGGGGGGTGGGATTGGGATAAAGGCAGAAAGAGCACAAGGGACTGAGTTGACAGTGGACTGGTGAAATGGTGGTGGGAATTCCTTGGGGACTACAACTGATGTCAAATATATATAAATAAATTAATTTAATATTAAAAAATCCTAGTGCTGGGGGTGGGGGGGGTAGATTATTCTCCTACAATATGATCGTAGGAGTGGTGCCACTCAATGTTTAAACAGTACAACTAGACTTCTTGTTCTGGTTTCATACATACAAGGCAATTTACTGATAATATTTTGGCTTGCCCTATTGTTCACTTGTAGGAAGAGAATATGCTGTCTAAAGGGTACAGTGTCCACTCCCCTGGGCAAATGTTATACATTATATTGAATAATTTGTTTTCTGAGCTATACATTAGTGTATTATGAATGCTGTCAGAATGAGTCAGAATATCTTAGTCGAAAAACTCTAGGACACAGACAAGATCAATATTCTGAATCTTTAAGTTAAGGATCAGAGTCAGAGGTAAAGGGAGAATATATAACAAGTCTATATCTATGAATAAAGCAATCTTTGAAAAATCATGTTTAAGAAGATATATACATACGTATATAATTAGATATATCTAAGAATGCACTATGTAACTCCCTTTGATTTATAAGACTTGTATTGTACCCATGTAATCAATCAAATGGTTTGAAGCAGAATGTCCTTGAAGGGCAGCAGAGAATTTCAAAACAACAACTTTTAAAACTTGGATCACATAGATTAGTGGTTGCCTAGGGCTGGGGTATTGGGGGAGAAGAGGGAATGAATGCTAATGAGTATGGGGTTTCCTTTTGAGACAACAAAAAATGTTCGAAAATTGATTGTGGTGATGGTCGCACAACTCTGTGAATAACAAAAAAGAATCATTGCATTGTACATATAAAATGGATTGTATGATATGTGAATTTTATGTCAATAATGTTGTAAAAAAAATAAAAGAACACCTTAGGGCCTCCCTGGTGGTGCAGTGGGTTAAGCAACATAATATGAAGCAAACCGCAGTCACTGCAACACAAGTTCTATCCCTGCTGCCGGCCAACGAGGGGACCGACATGGCGTAGCAGATCTCTCCTGCTGTGCCAGCTGCTCCCCTCAGCAGTGTGTTTCAGTCAGTCTGCCTGTTCTGCTCCCCACTCTGTCTCTGGTGAATCCTCTCACCTCACTCTGGCCTGTACCCCACCCAGCTCTTGTATGCATAAATAAATAAATCTTTTAAAAAAAAAAAGAACACCTTAGGTCACAAAAAGAAGACAATGAGACTCTGATTTAATATCAGATTTAAATGGGTCATTATGTATTTACAGAAAGGATTTATATAATTTATAATCCTCATGAAGATCCTACCTTAATATGTACTACTTTCTTCATTCTTTTGCCTAGTCTAGCAATATACATATACAACATAAACAATTCCATACATTACAAATAATATAGAATGTGATCTTGAAGTTAATTTTCAAAGCCATTTACTAAAGAGTAAGTACTTTTTGAAATGAGAATTGTAAGCAGTTACTCCCTATTCTTTGAATAACATAAATGAGGGTACAACTCTAACCCTTGGGCATAACTATGCTCATGTTGGGTTCTCCATTGAACCACAAATCAGTCATATGCTTCAAGCAATACAGTCTCTTACCGATGTATACTTAGTTGTATATGAAGAAAGAATATGATGGTCCAAAAAGGAAATGAATATACACAATCCACATCATGGAGTTCAGAATTATATAGTTTGCTTCCTCTTAGATATGATGCACAATTGATCTTACAGAACAAACCATAAATTCAGTTCCTGATACCACTATCTTCATCAAATACATTTTATTATTTATTTTACCAGTTTTCAGCCAAAAAAAAAAAAAAAGTGAGCATTCTGTTGAAGCCAAAGACATCTAAAGGCAGTTACAAAAAAGCAATTTATAGCACATTTATGAGTTTGTCAAGATTGTGTTATTGTTGTTGATTTTTTAATGCACACAGAAACTTAATTCCATATTCCAAGGATTCTTCCAGACAACCAAAAGCAGAATTTTCCAGGCAAGCACCTGTAGCTCATTAGTTTTGCCATGGACCGTGAAAGTCACTTGCCAATAGTGTCAAAAGACTATTACTCATTTCAATCTTGCCAGAGAGGACAGATTTTTTTCTGACAAAACATCAGTAAAAAATACTGAGTTTGGGGCTGTAACTAGAACAGTTCAGCACACATAAATGGAAACTCAATAAAGAAACTAAAGCCAAGTGGAGATGCCAGATTATGTTCTAGCTTTTCATCTTCAGAGACCAGAGTTTCCAACTAGATTTCAAGAAGGAAGGAAAAAAAAGACCCTAGCGGTAACAATATACTTGCAGCATGCATGATAATTATACCATCTGACCTGACAGAACTGTCAATCTGAACAGCAAATTCTCTGCATATGATTGAGTTTTGTAATCTCAGCAGCTCAAAACAGAGAAACTTTAAGGGCCAATCAAATCATCTTTGACTGTCAGTCACTGCCCAAGCAATGTATTAGTCAGAAAAATCAAGGTCATACAAATATTCTTAAGTCCTTACTCAGTAATCATAAAAATAGCTTAGGAGATTTCACATATTTAAAATTCCGTAGAATTAAATTAAATATTAGTATGCCTTAGTTACCATATGAAAGATGAAAGTTGTATAACTACTGGGAAAATCTGTACAAATACCAAGTAGTTTTATTATTCAGACAGCTTGAAAACCTAGATAAATACTAGATATTCAACCAAAATTTAAGTAGATGGATGGAATCTGGTGTTTAGTTTAGACATAAACACTAAGAAGAACTTCTGGGTTATGCTATATTTCTTGATCAAGGTGTCAACTACATAGGTATCATTAGGTTATAAAAACTTATTGACCTGTACATATACACTATGTTAATCTTTGTGATCAAAGATACTTTGTGATCAAAGAAACATCATGTCCTCTAGTCAAATGTCCCTTGAGTCTCTGAGAAAAGCAACAGTATCAAATTCTCCTTTGATCAAGATGATCCCAGCTTCACATTTATTTATATAGTTTTGACATCGATTGTGGTCCCCATGGATTTCCCACCACTATTTCACCAGTGCACTATAACCTCAGTTCCTTGTGCTCTTTCCGCCCCTCATCCCATTCCCTACACCCTCCTCACGAAGTGTCCCCAATTTGTCCCTGTTTTTTTTGTTTTTGTTGTGCTTTGTTTTTTATTATCATTATTATTATTACTGTTACTATTCTTTTCCTTGGTCATTTATTTGGTTCCCTTATATTCCTCCTGGGGGTGAGACCGACCTGTATTTTTCTTTTGCCTTCTGACTTATTTTGCTGAGCTGAATCCCTTCTAGATCCAGGCATGTTTCTTAAAAAAATTTACACAGATATTCTTTTGAGTCAGTGTTTTTGTGTCTTTTGGGTATATTCCTAGGAGTGGGATTGCTGGATCATATGGGAATTCCATTTTTAGTAGTTTGAGGAACCGCCACACTGTTTTCCATAATGGCTGGACCACCAGCTTCACCCTTTAATCTGTTTTCTAGAGTCTCAAGCTAAACTGTGTAAGATTAAACTCAAATTAGGTATATTAAGCAATGGCACATGTATAATTATATATGGGTCTATTAGCACATAGTTTAAAATAATTTGAGAATAATTTCTATTCTAAAGACTTAGGAGAGTATTTTTAAATAATCTTGATAGTCATACTTTATTCTTAAAAAGTTTGACCAAATACAATTGGTATGTATTACTCTTTGACAATCATAAAGCAGTTTGTAAAAAATATGTAAGATTGAATACAATATGCCAATAATAGAGGGCACTCAAAATACCTGAAACTGATGACAGGCAGATCAAGAGATTTACCAAGACAATGACAAAAGTTTTTAAGATCATGACCAAAAAAAAGAGATCCAGATATAAATTCCAATTTTGCAGTAAACTGTTAAAAGATATATCTTCTTCTATATCTTTATGAGAGCTTAAGAGATGCAAAAGTTTTAAAGTTAAACACTCAAATTTCTGTACTAGTTTATTATTTTTATAAGGTGAAGTGACTGCTCAGAATCAGCTTAATTTATTGTATTCACAACTAGGAAACATAAAGGTGATTCCTTACTTTTTTATAAGCCAAAGTTATTCAGGCTGGGGGATTAAAGAAGAAAGACCAATAAACAATTACATAATATAGATCCATCTATCTTATCTATCTGTCAGTCTGTCTATCTATCTATCTGGAGAGAGAGAGAAAGGATGCTTTTAAAAACAGAACTTGACATTTATAATTTTATTTATACCACAGTAATCTCAAAATTACATTAGTTAGCACATGAGGCTAAAATAAGTAGTAGTTGACTACATTTCTTAAAAAAAATAAACAATCAAATTACTCTGTATATTTGTTTTAGGACCTTACATTATCAAGAAGCAAATCACAGAAAGGCAAACTGACTATACAAAAGACATAGAAACTAATATTGGTTTGTGTTTGTTTGTTAATAATATCTCAACACTTTAAAATCTGATTCCGTGAAAGAAAGTCTTCTAAAATGAACATTTACATAATGACATAATGTTATAACTTAAAATTAATATAATGGGTCAAAACTCTGAGAAAGGAAAATGGTTAAATTTGATCTTAACCTTCGGTTAAAATAAATTTTTAAATGCCTGTCTAATATTAATGCTCAGTGCAATGCTCAGTTTTTCCACATGAGTTATACTTTTTAAAATGTATTTTTAGTAAATGGGCAGCATAGAGTGATTAGCCCAAAGTTCATTTCAGTTCCATTCTAACATTAACCTAGAGAGGCAATGGAATATTTCCTTAGATTTAAGTTAGTATCCTAATATTTCAAACTAACCAAAAGCTACCAGTTAAACCATATAAAAGTGCCATTGTTATAAGCCAAAAACTCAAATCCTGGCAATTTCATGTGGATTAATCCAACAATAGTTTTTTTAGAGAGTTCTAGTACTACTTAATAAAAAAGCCAACCTATACAAAAAATGACTTATATTTTTCACATAATAAATACATGCCTAAATTGTTTCTAAAGGAAACAGCTATATGCAAAGCCAGAAAGAGAAATATAAATAGGGAGCTTTGTGAAAGGGGGGAAAAATCAGGTAGTTCAACAGGTTGCTGAAAAACTAGTAGTGATCGATAAATCGACTTCTGCTTCACCTTTTATGAAGAGGCTGTACTTAACAAATCACTGTGTAAGCTGCCTCAATAACAGCACTCCTGATATCAAGTTTACTTGCAATGATTCCAACAAAGAAATTAATTTCTTAGATGACAAGAAAAGGTTATCTGAAACGGGAAAACACAGGAGACTGAGCTTTCACTAATAATAACAGACAAATATCAGTCTAGGCACTGAATTCAGTGATGTTTTACACTTTGCAAGAACTGAATTCCCTGTAGGCCAAACACAACCGCTACTTCATAAACACACACACATACACATATGTATATATACATATATCCTTAATCTACTTTACTTATTTTATCAAAGTTCCTAGTTTTAGCACTGAATAGTACATGATCCTAAAACTCAAGTTTAGGCAAACTGGGATGATTAGTTGTCCTCATCTACAGTTCAGTTATCAGTCCATGCATGTGCATGTATAAGCGCAGAAATACACAGACACACACACACACAGTCTTCCCTATCGCAAACTTCAAAGAACGTTTACCAAGAACTTACAATGGATTTATTAACTCTTCAGAAAACAATGTGATAATATAAACTATGTAACAGCTATACTTGTTCATGATTATATCAATGTTAACATGGCAATGATCAAATTGGAAAATGTCATTCATCACAAATCATCAGACTTGTTCTTTCCTAAAAACTCTCATGTTTAAATCATACATCACCAAGCATCATCAGGTAACCTCTTAAAGTTTTTGCACTTCATAAATTAGAGGAAATCCTCTGCAACATTCTACAGGTTTTTCCATTTCCCAGCAATGTAATCTTAGGAGAACTTGCTTACCCTTGTTAATTCTGTGTTTCCTAGTACATAAAGTGGAAATAATAATAGCACCTACCGCGTAAGTTTTTCACAAGTATAAAATGATGTAATGTATATAAAATGCTTAGTATAATACAGTAACATAAAATTAATTATCAATAAATGTGACTTATTATAATTGTTAATATAGTATTGTATATTTAAGAACTTACAAGAACTTTGATGGTGTCTTATTCCTGTTGTCTTTATTAGAAACATTTTCTATTAAAAATAATTAATTTCCTTTTATAATATTTAGATTTGCAGAATTATGCTTTCTGAATGTAAAAATGAAGAGAATCTTGAATAGTTTTAAAGTGTTCTTACAAGATTAATTACCTTTTTATATGAAATTTCTTCCCATTGTTGAATTTCAATGTCAGATATAATACACAAGTAAAAAATAAAAATCAGAATTTCTTGCTGCCTAACTTTCATAAAATATAGGTGATAAAGTTTTATCTTTGCTAAAAAATCAACTGTAAACATAAGTAAAAAAGGAATCAAATCAGATTTTAGAGTTTGAAGAAACCTTTAAAATCAGGTAGTTCAGGTGGGAATGCAAGCTGCTCCAACTATGGAAAGCAGTATGGCGGTTCCTCAATCTCCTAAGAATGGAACTTCCACAGGATCCAGCAATCCCACTCCTAGGAATATGCCCAAAAGGCACAAAAACTCTGATTCAAAAGAATACCTGCACTCCTATGTTTATAGCAGCACTACTTACAATAGGTAAGACCTGGAAACAACCTAAATGCCCAAAAACAGATGAGTGGATCAGGAAGCTGTGGTACATATACACAATGGAATACTACTCAGCAATCAGAAATGAAAAACTAGACCTATTCATAGGAACATGGATGGGACTGAAAGGGATGATGCTCAGTGAAGTAAGTCAGAAGGCAAAAGAAAAATACCAGATGGTTCCTCCCTTAGGAGGAACATAAGGGAACCAAATAAGGATCAAGGAAAGGAATAAGAACAATAATAATAAAAATGAGAGCAATAAAGACACAAAAACCAAAAATGAGGAGACAAGGACAGACTGGGGACACCTGGTGGGGAGGGGGAGGTTTGAGGGAAGATGGGAGCACGGGGGACTGAGGTGATGGTACACTGGTGATATGGTGATGGGGAATACATGGGGATTACAATTGATGGCAAATATATGTAAATTTAAAAAAATTATATTAATAAAAAAAATAAAATCAGTTAGTTCAATGCACTCATTTTATAATAAGTTAAGACTTCAAAAAGGTAATTTGTCCAATGTCTATGGCCAGCATCAAAGATGTATAGATAGGAATTCAGGTTTCCTAGGACCTACTCCACTCATCTTTTCAATATATATCTATTCATTTCATACATTAAAATAAGACAAACTTGTATTCCAAAATTTCTAATTAAATAAAACTTAAGAGATTTTTATAAGAGGTGTGATGTGAAGGATGAAGGAAAAACAGCTAGTGCAATGTAGCAGAAAGTACACTTTGAAGTCAAATAGAGCACATTCCAAAAGCCAGTTCTGTCATTCCCTTACTCTCTCTGGGCAAAGTAATTAATTTATCTGAGCTTCAGTTTCCTCATTTATTAAATGTGGATAATATTACCTAGAATAAATAAATATCAAAAAGTTAAGACTGATGTAACATTATGTTTGAATCCCAACTCTACACCTTACTAGTTGTTGATCAAGTTATATAACTTCTTTGAGCAAAAGGAAGTACTTTAGCACAGAACATGATACATAATAACTACAACAAGTTTCAGTGTTATTATTACACATAAATCCCCTGGCACTTAGTTGTAGTGAATAAAAACCATTACCATATCACCATCAACAAAACACCTATATTTACAAGTAAAACAGATTGACCAACAGCTACAACAAAAAAGAAAACAAAAAAACAGGAGAAAGCTCAAGGAAATGGGCAATTACAACCAAAAACAGAAAAACTCAGCAAGATCAAAAGGTCAAAGATAAACTAGAGGGATCATGGGTGGAGAGGGGAGGGAGGGGAGGGAAAAGACAGGGAGGAGGTCATAAAGAACACAAGGGACTGAGGTGATTGTGCATGCGTGAAATGTTGGTGGGAACTCCCTGGGAACTACAAATGATGTCAAATACAATTAAATAAATCTAATAAAAAAAACACAACAGATTGACCAAGCCAACATGCTTCATTAAAATCAATGCAGTCTATCCTAAAATATGCCCATACTTGGAAATGTGTCAAAAGTTCATTAGATTGGGATTAAAGGGTAATTACGAAACTTTATATCAAGTATAGAAACATTCTGTAGTGACATACTTAAGAAACCTATGGTTTTAAGGGTATTGGACATTAAACTGCTCAGTTCATGTCAGAAAAAATAGGATATAAAATCAGAAAATCTTAAAAACAGTAGAAATAGTAGAAATCTTAAAAAGTCCAAAATAAAGCAAAATTATGGCAACAATACATAAGACCATCATATATAGAAGAAGCCAGACATTTTAGAAGACATGTCTATTATGACATGGTTTCATAAACTCTTAACTAAAAATGTAAGAAAAGGAAAAAGAAACAGGAAACCATACATAACATATAATCCATTTAAAAGAATCAATTTTCAGGTGATTAGGAAAGATCTATCTGTGAACTGAGTGGATAGGTATGATTCCTAAATCCAAAGGGAAATTAAAACCACAAAGTTTAAACAAAACAGCATGGGAAAAAAAATCAATACCTCACAAAATAAAAAGGAATAATTTAGTTTTCAGCTTTCTTTTACAAAATTCTATTTTTAGATCAGATACTGTGGTTTAATGCTACTATGTCTTTAAGTTCCATTTTGTAGGGAAATACCTGTTTGGCTTTAGGCTGAAGGTAAATAGGAGGGTTTTGCATTTAAGTTATAATGTGGAATACTTCAGAGTAACCTCATGCCAAAATGGCGCATTTCTGAGGGATGCAAAGGTATTCAATAAAAAGCTTTTAAAGGCATATTTTTAAACTTGCAGCAGGAAAGCTTTTCTGTGTCAAGACAGTAATTCTTTTAACAGCATTGATCAAAATGTCATTCTTTTATGAGTGTACAATACCTTTTAATGGCATACAACAAGCCATTAGGGTTATACACCTCTGTATAGCAGACAGCTTACTGGAAAAAAGAGAACACTGGCCAAGATACAGTCAGTAGGTTTTATGCTTCTAATAAGGAACATTTTTCCCCTAGCTGCTGCAATCTAAAGTCCACAACTGAAATTATTCTTAGATTAAGCGTAAGCTCTCTTCACTTCTGTAATTTAGAAGTGTTTTCAGAGAGGCCTAACCTGCAAGGTCTAAACTGCATCTTTGTAGATACCATAGCCTTGAAAACAGTCTCTCACCCAGGGCCAGTGAGAAATTATTCAAGAAAATTAGAAAAAAAATGATAGTTTTATTTGATACCTTCTGGGGAAAGAAACTGAACTAAAAAAAATGTTAAGAGATGATCACTTTTCATATTTACAGAGCCAAATACTACAGAAGCACTGAAGTTACACACTATTTTATCATAAAATATATTTCTAAGTCAACTAATATTGATTCAGTAAACTGTCATATAAGGAAGCTATTTAAAAATCATGTTAAAACTAGTCCTTGTCTTTGAGGTACACATTCTTTAAGACAGACACATTCTGAAACTAGGGAGAGAACTGAATCATATGAGTATATAAACTCATAGAAAACTTCCATCAACTTACCAAATTTAGCCACTCAGGCAATGGAAAGCTGCTGGGTGGGACAAAAATACAAAAGCGAATTATTTCTGCTTTTCATTTAAGCCTTTACTTATTTTTCATTATTAAAGGAAATATGATTTAAGAACAAGTAAATTTTTAGAATTATAGAAATATCCCAGATAAAATGACTGTAGACTACCTTCTAAAAACCATTAAGAACTTCATAAAATCTAAAGAATAAATCTTGTACCATAAAAATCTAATAATATCACTGATAATAATTATAATCTTGTAACAAAAAAAAATTAAACCTTGCTTTATGGATACCACCAGATGCATTTCAAAACATTTTCCTTAAAAGTAAAGTTTAAAATGCAGAAGAATCTCCTTTTAAAGGTCTGGGTATGTGGTGTGTAGTGGGAAGAAAAGGGTAAAAGTTCCTATGAATGGCTTTCCAAATTTTATAATCAAACAGAAAGTTTTGCTTCAGGCATTGTAGAGAATGGAGTATCTGAACCAGTTCCATCACTGTCAACAACCAAAAAACTGTATGGTAATATAAAAAAAATCTTCATAAAGCATCCCAGTTGATAAAAATAGCAATTTTTTATACTGGTAAAATAAGTAGTAAAAATAGAATTATTAATTCAAAATCTAAGTAAAAGTGGAAACTCAGAGATGGCGACCAGATGATCTTATAATACCATGTGCTAACTGATGACGCCACTGGAGCTCCTCTGACCAGATCGTAAATTTACAGGTCTTGTTTGGAATGAAGGGAAGAAAACAAACACAAAGTAAGGGTCTAACAGGAGAATCTCCTTCTATGAACTGGGAACTCAAAGGGTTACCTCAATCCACTCCCTCAATATAAAGGTGACCCAGGAATCTGGGCCTAAGGGATTATAAGGAAAATTGTCTTGGTGATGAGCAGAGCAAAGGGAAAACAAAAAACCACAACCTAGCCCTCAAGTAAATACTCATGCTGTTACAGGGCAGGGAGGGGAGCACCCAGAACCCCCAAGCCTGCCCTCTCTGAATGGGTTCTGCCATCCGCCGCATTAAGACAAACATACAAAACCT
>JAGFMF010011631.1:812769-836766 GCA_019455555.1 Galemys pyrenaicus
AGAGACCCATAGAAAAGGGTCAGAAAGAGTCAGACAACTCTGGGAGGAAAAGAGCAAAATCAAAATCAAGATGAAAGCTGCCATTGCTAACCTCCCCACTGGTCTCTCACCCACATCAAAATCCTGGGACCACCCTGTTACAATGCCAAGTTCACATCACCTCAATGGGTCCAAAAAACAAATAAATAAACATAAAGTTGTGCATAACTGGCAGTGCTACCAGAAGCAAATTGCAGCAAAAATAAATGTTATGTGGTGGAACAAATTATTAAATATACAAGTCAACAAGGCACTGTGAAAGAGAATGAGCAAAAAGAAATCTCGAAGGATTTAATTTCTTAAAATTAACAAACATATACTATGAGGAACCATGTTTAATATTTTAAAAATAATTTTTAAAGCATAAAATAATCTTCACAGTACAGATAACTAAAAATAAATGAGCTAGAATATTTCTGTAGTCTGCTCTGAACCAAACATTCCATCTTTTCTCTAATTGCCATGTTGAGACTTCTGGGTGAATAGCTGAGGGAGCCTAACTCAGCAATTGACACCTATGAAAGAAACAGTAGACTATTTGCTGATTGTCACAAAAGACCCCACACTGCAGCTTTCTGTCTGACAACTCTTGTCAGCCAATCTAAAAGTCTCAAAACGAGTAATCTTAGCTCAGAACACTTCCCTGCCTGGCCATTTGAATTCCCCTATGTCCTGACCTTGGTGGAACACAACTTGAGAACACCCCTCCGTTTAGCCCCGATCATGATTCCTATCCTCCAAAAAACACTTTTTTGATTATTACAGCCCAATTATTTTTTTGGTCAACAAAAACATTTATATAAAATTTACAATAATTGAAATTAAAAACTAAGTGAAGAGGCTATGGCAGGTTATCTTAGAAGAGACCAAAAAAGTAGGTAAAATAGCCAAGCAGCCAACAAGTACAAAGAAGTACAGATAGGTAAGCTCAGCTTTCAGCATGGATTTTCTGAAGTCACTTTTGACTTCTCAGTAAAGGAGACTGAGAAGCTAAGCAGAGCTGTTGCCAGTATTGCAGATTAGGGCAGGAGTAAAAGGGGGAATGTCTGGGTTTCTAAAAATTGCTTAAGTCTCCTGTTTTCTTCATGTATTTCTGTGGAAAGTGATTTTAAAATGGCTCTCGCCTTCTGAGCTTTCAGCTACTTTTTAAAGATTTATTTATTTATGCACACAAGAACTGGGGTACAGGCCAGAGGTGCAGGGGTTGAGCGGGTTCATGAGATAGAGTGGAGATCAGAACAGGCAGAGTGACTTGAAATACTCTCCTGAGGAAAGCAGTAGGCAAGACAGGAGATGTTTGCTGTGCCATGTAGGTCATTTCCCTGGCTGGGGATTAGAACTCCTGCAGTGGCCGCTGACAGGCTTATAGTGCTGCAACTTAACCCTTTGCACCACTAGGGAGGCCCTGCTTTCAGCTACTATAAAGCTTCTTTACAAAAATTTTTGTCTACAGCTAACAGGTTTGGTGGTATAGTTGGAATAAATTCCTGTCCTCCTTGAAAATAGGGATCAAATATTTATGTTTCTGATACCAGAATGGGTTCTGATATCAATAAACTAGAAGTTATTGAAATCTTCTTGTTTCAACCATCTCCTGTTTCTAGAGACCTACTGACTACTTGATTACCTTTTAACTGAGCTGCTATATCAATTAAGAAATTTCTCCTTATGGTTTTCCTCATACACCACATCCTTTTATTTTCCTTCCTTTGAGATTATATTATATGGTTTCAAAGATTTCCTAGAATGCATTGGTTATATTTCAGAGTAGTGCCAGGTTACAAAATAGGCATGTAGCATCAGGAAAGGAGGCACACTGGGCAGGTTCGAGATGGTTCCTTAGCAGATGGGTCAAGGAAAGGGAGTCTTGGAGCCCTTGGTGGCTTTTCATGCTTTTATTGATCTCTACATCAGAGGTAGCATCAGGTACAGGGCAGGCCTGGGTGCCGGGGGACCGGGAGGCTGGCAGACCTCCCAGTCCCTGTGCATCTCACCCTCTCGGCTGCTGTGCTGCTCTTCTATTCTCCTGCTGCTTTCACTGCTGATCGTTGGTGCTCCCACTGTTGGTCGGTCCTGTTGGTCCTGGCATCCTCATGACGCCGTCCATTTAAGCCCGTGTCCAACTCAGGTGCGCTCACTTGCCCATGCCCACCCTGGAATGCTCGCAGCACCACAGGTGTCCATCATCACAGTGGTGGGAGGGTGGAAAGACCTGATTTCTCTAACCCTACAAGGCATTAATGAAATTGCTTGTAGGTCATTATTTACATTTTTTACTTTATATTCTCAAAGGAAATCACAACTTCTTTAAAAGTTGTTTTATGACTATGGCTTTATGTATGCAAATCATTCCTCCTCCAATAGCCTTTTCTCAATTGGTTCTGATTTGTCTTCAACCCTGTATTTATTATCATCTCTCTCCTATATAAAGGAAAAAAATGTTCCTTATTCATTGGGATAAGATTCTGCCTCCATTTCATTCTGTCCTTCAATATTTTCTTATTAATATTATTTGAAATAACCTGAAAAAATAAAATGAAACTAACTATAAGAGTAACTGTTGTCGCTTTTGTTTCTCTGCAGGCTCCAGGGTTCTCAGCTGAGCTGCATCAGCCCAGACTATGCCATAGTAGCTGGATATAATGGCCGATCCTGACACAGCCATGTTTGAGTCATGGGGAAAAACCCACAAGTCTTGGAAACATGAGTCAGGTCTGAACTTGGCAAGTACCATAAGATAAGGCAGAGCTTACCTGCCCAGCTCCAGCATGAAATGGTGTAAGGCAGGTTGGATGTGCTAATGGGATTTTGGTTTTGAATCCTGACATGGTTTTGAAAACAGACCAAACACACCTGAACTGCTGTTAGCACCAACTAGGTTCAAGAGTATTGAGTACCAATTAAGTCTTGGAAACAGCTGGTTTGAAAATTGGATCAATAAGACTTGAAAGGTGAGTACCCTAAAGGAGATTATAGGGAAAATAGGGAGGTTTCAGTCAGCTTGAGAAAAGGGATGCTGAGCTTGATGAAGACTTCCAGAGACAGTTAGGTTGATGGAGGAAAAAGGTTTCCAGAGACACTCAGTTTGACAGGAAGGCTGCTTGGGAAGACTTTAGTCAGCTGAGAAGGTTTGACTCAGCTTCAAAGAAGCTTCAGGACAAGACAGACTTTAGCAGAGCAGCACTGCTATGAGACTGACTCAGCTACCTCATAACCTACCTGCCACAGGTTAGTTAGGCCCACAGATTAGTGGGCCACCAATTCCAGATCTTCACCAGAGGAACAATGCTATCTTGCACCAGAAGTTTTTGGTTTGTATTGGACATTATGGACACTCTCTGGGTAGGATATTCACTTGTAGCCTTATGAAGTGTTTGTTTATCCCAATTTCCCTTTGTAAATAAATTCTGTTGTTGCACCCTGAGCTTGAAATATGCAATTTTTAAAAGATTATTTATGCATACAAGAGCTGGGGTGCAGGCCAGAGGTGAGGAGTGTGAAAGGATTCACCAGAGACAGAGTTGGGAGTGGAATAGGTGGATCTACTGAAATACACTGCTGAGGGAAGCAGCAGTCAAGAAGAGGTATGCTGCACCATTTGGGTCACCTCCCTGCCTGGGGATCCAATTCATGCTGCAGTGGCTGTGCATAGATTCATAGTGCTGCAACAACCCCTTGCGTCACTATGGAGGCCCCAAACTATGCAACTGTTAGTAGGTAGGTGAGAATCCCACAAACCATGAACAAACTCCAAGTTCTGCTTTCATAACTCTGTATACCTATCCACAGAACTTAAGAAATAACAAATTACCAAATATCGTTTAAGTACCATCTACAAGTACATGCTATAAGTTATCTTTACAAGTAATTACTATCTGGAAGGTGATGTTTATGATCCATGTGCATTTTTTATAACTTTACTCAGTTACATAGTTGTATATATGTATTGTAAACAAGCATATATAACTCATATAAACTAATTTTGTTAGTTTATTATAAACTAATTGTACTATACTAATTATACCAATATAATATATTATAAACTAATTTTGTTAGATTCCTCTGCACTCTTCTTTTCACTCAAACTGATTGTGAAATGCATCATATTGATACTTGTTTCATTATTTTAATAACTTCTTGACTTTTTGTTCTGAGAATCTAAACCAATGTTATAATCATTCTATTGATGAACACCGAGTTATAGTTGATAATTTTGTAATTAAAAACAATGCTATTTGAGCCCATTGGTAGATTATAACTAGTGGGTATCCCCCCTTTTGGTCAGTTTTATTGAGATATAATTTACATGCCATAAAATTCACCCTTTTAAAATGTACAATTCTTAGAATATTCACAAAACTCTGCAGCCATCATGTCTCTAATTCCAAAACATTTTCATCATTCCAAAAATAAATTACCATACCCCCTCTTCATTCTCCCCTGTCTCAGCCCCTGGCATTTACTAATCACATTATGTCTCTATGGATTTGCCTACTCTGGAAATTTTATATAAATAAACTCATAAGTTTTGTGGCTTTCTATGACTGGCTTCTTTCAAGTAACATATGTTTTCAAGGTTTATCCATGTTGTAGCATGTATTTTAATTGTGATGATGATTTCATTGTTGTATACACATGTCAAAACTAATCAAAGTATGATTTAAAGATAAGCAGTTTGTTGTAGGTCAATTATATTGTGATATTTCCATAAATAGAGGCAAAAGATTTTAGTAGATGTTTCACTAAAAAAGACACAGATAGTAAGTAAATGGATGAAAGATATTCTACAGCATTAGTTACCAGAGAATTACAATTAAAATCACAACATTGTAACATATTATTGGGATAGTTAAACATTAAACTAATACCAGCAAGTGCTCACAATGAATACAGAATAACTGGAACTGTCAAATAATACTGATAGAAAAACAAATGGAATAGCCACTTTGAAAAGTCTGGCAGTATTTTATGAAGTTAAACACAAACCATAATATTGCCTAGCAGTTTCATTCCAGCAGTCACCTAGCAAAAATAAAAGTCTATAACCACACAGATCTGTAAGCAAATATTTATAGCAGCTTCATTGCAAATAGTGAAACCTTGGGGGAAAAAAACCCAAATGTCAATTAACTTATAAATGGAGAAATAAACTGTGGCACACATGTGTAATGGAATACTACTCAGACATAAAAAGGGGTAATTACTGATACATGCAACAAGATGGAGTAATCGTAAAAGTAATATGCTAGGGGGCCTCCCTGGTGGCGCAGTGGGTTAAGCAACGCACTATGAAGCAAACCGCAGCCACTGCAGCACGAGTTCGAGCCCTGCCGCCGGTCAGGGAGGGGACCCACATGGTGCAGCAGACCTCTCCTGCTGTGCCCGCTGCTCCCCTCAGCAGTGTACTTCCGTTGATCTGCCTATTCTGCTCCCCGCTCTGTCTGTGGTGAATCCTCTCACCCCCCACACCTCTGGCCTGTACCCCAGTGCTTGTATGCATAAATAAATAAATCTTTAAAAAAAAAAAAAGTAATATGCTAGGTAAAAGAAGCCAACGCAAAAGACCTATACTATAGAATTCCATTAACATGATGTCCTCAAAATGCAAACCTATAGAGGCAGATGTCAGACTAGTGGTTACTAGAGGCTAAAAGTGGGTACTCAAAGTTGATGATGGCGCATAAACCAACTTTATAGACATAAAGAAATACTCTGTATCTCGGTTATGGCTGTACTTCACAAATGCTTACATTTTTCAAAAGTCATAGAACTATATTCCTAAAAATAGTGAATTACCACATGTAAACTATACCTTAAAAAAACTAAAGCAGTCAGAAAAAAAATTACATAAAGAACAAAGATAAGGCTGCCTCTAATATAACTAAACAAACAAACAAAAACACAAGACAAATAAACTTCTTAAGCTAGACTGGTGTCCTAAGAGTACACTAATTCAAAGTGGACTCTAGAACACCCTGAAATTGATAGAAAATTTTGTATCATAGTCTACACAAAAAGTTGGTCATTAAAGATAGACTGGATTACACACACACACCCCAAAGAATCTCTGTTTCAGAGGTTGGACATGTACAAAATCTAGTTGACTTCTCTAATGGTAAAGAAAATAGAGGTTTCTCATGGTCACAGACAGAGATAGAGAGAAACCTGTCCATTTTGGCTGTAAAACGCCTGAAAAGCTCCTGAATCTTATTTGAATTAAATGCAACATGGGGGGAAGTAGGACCAGTGAAGAGGTTTCAGCAGGTGGTGGCGTTTACATTTTGCATCAAGGATCAGAGTTTGTATTCCTAGAGACCTATCGGCTTATTCTGTTTGAAGGTTTGGACAGTACTTACTCATAGCCCCAACATGACACCTAAGTCTCAACGGGGTCCAACTACGAACGAAATAATCATGTTTTAATCTGAACCTCTCAGTCAGCAGCCACAGCAACAGTAACTTACATTTTGGTGGTGCCTTGCCGCTTTCCAGGAGACCTTCACTACTTTCCAGTTGGTACGCACCGGGCAGCAGCAGCCTCTCTCGATAAGGAACGTTCTAGATTCAGTTGGAATGCTCACCCAAGATGCTCAAGAAGACATTTTTTCCACATTGTTAAAGGGCAAATCGAAAGTTTCTGATAGTGCTGGTGATGGAGACGAGGATAAAATCAAACAGACCAATGGGGATCAAAATACACTTGGGGAGTTGTTAGCACGTCGGAGCAGGAGTGTTGCTTCTGAGGAGGGAAAGGAAGATGAGAGGGGGCAAGCGCCACATCTCTGATGTGCGGTAACAGTGAGGGAAGAACCTAGGGTCTGCGAGTGAACAGAGGGCCGGCCTCAGGTGAACCTGCCCGGCTGAAGTCCCCCATTTCGAAGCGGCTAGCTGGACTCCGTGGCTCTTCACTTCCTGGGGCCCTTTCGGTCATTCTCCGCTCGGGAACGCGCCCCGCCGCAATTGCCCGCACCTGCAAGTACATCAGCTCCATTCCGCACCTCACTAACTCTACGCGCCACAAATTCAAATGAGAATTCGAAGCCTGGAGGGGCCGAAGATCTCCCAGAGTGAAGTGCAAATGGACCAATGGAAGCCCGATTAACCCCAGACGTACAGGGAGATGGGCGTGGCGAAGAGACGGGGGGTGGGATTATACTGTGTTACCAAGACGACGGCTTCCGGGCGGGCGGGCTCAGGTGACTTCCGGTCGGAAGGCGAGACTCCGCGGGAAAAGCGGGCCTGCCAGGTGGACGAGGAGGCGACGGCACCGCGTCCTCTTCCTCGCGAGTAACCGCGGCCCTGTCATAGGGACGCGCCACCGACCTCGGTTTCTTTGTCCTCCTCCTCTCTCACCAAACGGTTTTCCTGTCCAGTTATAATGTTCAAGTTGTTAACTATAAGGTAAGCGTGTGGAAACACCACCCCCGTCGTTATAGAGGGGGTGACAAACTGAGACCAGTTACTTTGGCACACAAAAGTGGGTACTAAACAGCAAAAATTAGTTTCTTGAAACATTCAGTAACTTCTTAGCGTGTGAATATATTGCAGTACTATACACATTTTGTAGTTTTTAAACGTGGGTTCACTTTGAGTTACTAAATTGAAGTTATGCTTCTTTCTGACTCCCAAGTTCCATTTGTACTGGGACATGGGCAAAGACATGCCTTTAAATTTTTTTTTTGGTAACAATTTCAAGCTTCTCTGACTTAAATTTTGAATCTCCCATAAATCTGAAAGCAGATGGTAACATGCGCAGGTACGTTATGTTATCCCTAGATCATTCCAGGGATCAAACGAATTCAGCTGAGTCGTTAAGCGGTTCCCTTTAATCTAATGTAATTGAAGCCAGGTGCTGAACACGGTTCTTTTGGTTCAGTGTGTGTCTCATTTGATAATGATGGCCTCACTTATCTCACGTATGAGTAAACATCATTGAAATGATACAGGAAAAATAAGTTTTCTACAGACATAACTTTAAGCTTACAGTTTGAAAACACACTTTTTAACAAACCACTAAATTTTTAAAATTTCTGTCCCAAAAACCTAAAAGAGAACTTTAGCAACACTTGTCTGAAGAATGGAAGGCAAGGAAACTTTTTTGAAAGCTTAGATCTATACGTGATTAGGTTCCTGCCAATGCCTTTCTTAAATTCCATCTTCAAAACTCCCCACTAATGAGCACTTTTCTGGCAATTGGATGAAACATCCTGAATAACTTCCTCAGCCTGAAGGTTAGAAATTTCATTAAATAAAAAATTAAATACATTAGGATACTTAGGTATGAAACATTAATGAACTGAGTAATACAGTCTTTAGAAGAGGAGGCACTTAAGAAAACATGGGCCACCTGCATTGTAGAGGCATATAAAGTGATAAGATTTGATAGGTAGGCAAGAGACAATAAAATAGCCAGGATTTCAAATGAGAATGTTCCATGAGCTACTCATTGCGTCTTAGACTATTTGAAACCAACTCTCAGCAGAAGCCCAGGAGACCTTGTATCCTTTGGATGTCAGTATTGTGCTGAACAAAGTCAGTTGCACTGTTATTTGTCTGGCAAAGAAAAAAGAATGCCTAATTTTTAAAGGACTTATGCCATTAATTTAAAAATCTAGTGATTTTTGAGCTTAGTAAACAGAAAAGGAAATTTAAACAAACTTTGATGTACTACTTGGAAAAAAATGTTCCCTCTAATACCAGACATATTTTTGACTTTGTATATACTCAGTTCCTCTTACCTAGGTTTTCTCTTCCCTCTGCTTGGTTGAATCCGATTCCTCAAGTTCTAACTCATTTTCTCAGTTGATATATATCACAGTTAACTTTTTCAAAAGCACATGTAGAATTATAAATATATAATCTCTTATTCGGTGTTTCTGCTTTAGGCCTTATAGTATTACTTGCAATGAATGTATCTTACCTGTGGTTTGCCTCATGTCCTGGATTTAAGCAACTTAGACTTGTACTCACCACTGTACTCAGCAAAGTGACTTGAATATGGTAAAAAAAAAATAAGTTTTGGTGTAAAAATGCCCAAGGTAAGATTAATGTTAATATGGTTGGTGGCTGTGTTAGTCTGCAAGGGTAGCCATAGAAAATTACCACAGACCTGTTGGTTTAAATAACAGAAATTTATTTTTGCATACTTCTGGAGATTCGGCAGTCTAAGATCAAGTTATCAGTAGGGTTAATTTCATTCTAAGCCTTTCCGTGGCTTGTAAATGACTATGTTCTTACTTTGTTTTCTCATGATCTTTTCTCCATGTGTGTACATATCTGCTTATGATGTCACTAGTCAAACTGGGTTACAGCCCATGCTAAAGACCTCATTTTAACTTATTTACATCTTTATGACCTTATCTTCAAATATAGTTATATTCTGCATAATGGGGATTAGGCCTTTCAAATCTGAATTGTGGATGGACACACGTAAAATTTAGCCCATAACAAAAGTACGTAACAACATTATAAAATAGAAATGATTTGGAGAAGTTAATTGTCTTCATAAGGAACTCTAATTTTAGACCCATGGATAACATAAAAGTGTAAATCATATTATTATAAAATAATCGAGATTGATAGAGCCTGTGGTAAATTAGAACATTTGTTCATAGCAATAGCACTCCAATACAAATTTGTAAATAAAACACACACACTTCTGAAACAATACTGCGATATCCAGACAAAACTGACTAGCAGAATTTGGCTCACAGGACAGTGGTTTGCAAAACCACTCAGCATATTATTTCATTTGGTGTCTACAAGCTCTTATGACTGATAATAGACATATTCAGTATGCTTTTGTATATCTAAAGACATTCCCTCCCCCACACTCCACATCCCATTGGTTCACATATAACTCTTTTGTTGAGTACCTGCTGTGTTGGGGGAACAGCTCTAAGTGCCATACTGAGATTAAAATCCATAAATTTCTCCACATATATCCCAGAGTTATAAGAATGTCCTATTTTTGAGGCAATATATTAAACACATAGCTATGCATAATTTAATGTGTTTTTTTGCACAATCCTGTAAATAAATTAGAACTAAAAAAAAAAATTTCCTTGTCAAATTGTATGCCCTGATAATCCGACACTCTGTCCTCAATTACAAATGTAGAGAAAACAGAGAATACAAAAATAATTACGGTACAAGGTGAAACTGAGACTATAAAAGAATTATAAAGTGGTATGGGAAATTATAGGAGAAAATTATTTTCTTCCATCTTGGTGTGCTACTAAATATAATTAGTCTTTCCTATGGCAGTTAGTACTTCTAATATAGCATTAATCAATGTGTTGTAGAGCTCTTATTTGCATATGTTCATAACTTCACCAGTACACACGAATGTCTTAATCTTCATATGCTCTAGTGTAGTGTTGGCCAAAAGTATTAGAGTCACCTGAGGAAATGAAGAAAAAAAAAAAAGAAACAAAACACTTCTCTTAACTCTAGCTCTGAAGAATCTAACTTAGTAACTAACCCTGGAGGTACAGAAAATCTGTTTTGAAAAAGGTTTGTTTCTTCCATTTCATGATTCTCATTATCAACCCCATTTGGACTCTTCTGCCCTTGAGCACCTAGTATACATAGTACGCTCTCAATAAATTCTTGTCACATTAAATGAGCTGTGGTTTAGTAAGATTAATAAGACCCCAGTGTATAGGATGAATTAGAGTGGAAATACCCTAGAGGCAAAGGAATCCTCTTACAGAATATCCAGTTAAAAGATGAAGCAGGCTAAACTTGGGCAAAAACCATAGGAAAGAAGATAAATTAATGAGAAGCATTGAAAACATAGAAGCCACAGAATTAAATGAAACTTTTTATGATAATGCTAGTTCCCTTAGGCAATATGCGTAAGACTTAGTGTAGATGTTTATTTAAAAAGCAGATTGCCGGACTCTTTGTGAAATCCTGAGTAATTCATTAATCCTGGATAAAACACATGAATCTGCATTTTTAACAACTCCCCCTCTTGATTTTGATTTAAGTTACTGAATCTATTTCTGTTTAAGACTTCAATTTAAGAGTACACTGATCTGTACCATTTTGAGTGGGGAAGAGGGAAGATTGAAAAATAATTCTAAAGATTAAATCTTGAGTGACAGGTGGGATGATAAGCCATTAATAGACACTGAGAGTCTGGTTTAGAGGAAAATAAAGTTCATCCTTTTAAGCTATTCAGCAAGTAAAAAGAAATCTAGTTTAAGAGCCTGGGAAAGAGGTAGAGAGTGAAAGAAAGATTGGGAAACCGATGTGATACTAAAAATTTCTGAGGGAGATCAAGGAAAGAGGAGATGATTATGGAGAAAACTGTGGGGACATTTCTCCTTTTAGATATCTTGAAAGAGGAAACAGCACATCAGGTAGAAGGCTGAGAGAAAATTTGGGGGGAAAAAAAAACAAGTAGAGAATATATAGCCCACTAAGAATTAGAACTACAAAGATGGTGGTATGCACATGCAGAGACTTCTGGAAGGGACTTCTACGTGCAATCCTTTAATAGAGGGAATTCCGCAGTTGAGAAATACTCATCAAGTTGCATATGTTAGGAAATTCTATATAACAGCAGAAAATGCCCTGTTAGCATTAAATAAAATGCTTCATAGCATCATATAAAAATGATACAATGTTAAGTATATACCTGCCATATAATAAGCATTCTATAAATGGTGACTATTTTAATTAATTGGATTACCTTATGGTATTTACTTAATTGCTCTGAATTTTTAAGTGTTCTCTGTCAAATAGAACTAGTTATATAGCTACGGATATCTATAGAAAGATGTAGGGCTATCAAGAAGATTAGGTTACTAGAAAATTGGGGTTATTAGAAGATCTTATGATTAATACATAAAGACTCACAGTAAATGGTATCATTTCAAAATCTCCATGCCTCTTATTTGTATCAATTTACAAAATACTTTTGAAATACTCTTCGTGTAGTCCTTTGAGCAGTATTGTGACATAGTCCATTTTATGGGTGAGAGTCAGAAAGCTGCAATAACTTAGAGCCAAAAGAAGCAGCAAGCTATTCTTGGTTACAGGCAAATCTACCATACTTAATAGCATTTAAATAATGAGCCTTAATTTTAAAAAAAATTTTATTTGGGACTTTTAGGTTCACATCTAGTTGTAAATAACAGTAGAAGGTGGTTGCTTGTACACCTCACCTGGCTAACAACAGTGGTAACTGTATTTTGTATAACTGTAGTATAATATCACAATCAGAAACTAATAGTCATCAGCCTTACTCATATTTCACCAATTTTACATGCACTGATTTGTGCACTTCTGTGTAGTTGTGTCACATGTAGATTCAGGTAATTGGCGTTACAGTCAAGATACTAGGTATTTGATCATCATAAGGAATCCTCATGCAACATTTATGATAGGCACAAACTTTCCACCTTTATTCTAGTTGCTAACTGTTGGCTGCCTCTAATCTGTTCTCCATGTCTATAATTTTTCTTACTTTGAGAATGTCATATAAGTCATATGACAGTTTTAACCTTTTGAGATAGAAAAGCCTTATTGTTGATAAAATTTACATGGTTCAATGACCATTGCCTTTCTTTTGAAAATGTTTTCTAATGAAAATGAACCTAGTTGTACATACTGAGTAGATTTTTGCTGTCAGTGAATATGAAAAAATATATAAAGAAGGGATTGGGTGATGTCATGTGAAATGTTAGGAAGTTTCAGGGGATAGTCTCCCACCAAAATAATTATTAAAAGAGGGGAGGAAAAGTTCCCTCAGAACACTGGAATCTGATCAGATTCACAGCAGCCAGAGGAGTACTTGATGAAAGACTGCTGAAATTTTGTGAGTGAACTAGCATGAACAAGCTACCACCTCCTTTTCCTTTGCCCTGCCATGGTTGTGGAGATAGTGGCATACATTTCTGGCGTGACTGCTTTGTGCAAGGAAAGATAATAGGGGACTTTGATCATATTAGAGATTATCTATTTTGGTGGATTGGGTAAATCTTGAGAGATAAGATGCTTGGCTTTTTTTTCTTATTCACTGAATGGGTAGTGGTAATTTCTCTGAGGTGACTCTCAAAAGATTTAAATAAACACTTTTTCTCTTTCATTTGGATCCAGAAATTTAGTATATTTTGTCAGATAGGTTTGAATGTAGAGATGATGGAAGAGAAACTTCTGTGGCCACAAAAATTAGTGACCCCTGAGGAAGAGGTAGAATTTATTTCCAGATGTAACACATCATAATATTCAAAATAGCTGTTTCTCAAGAAGAAAAACACAGCACACACACACAAAAAGGAGCATGACCTGTTTAGAGGATAAAAAAGAGAGTTGTAATAGAAACCATGTTTGTTGAGGAAGCCCAGACATTTAAATCATCTTTCTTAAATATAAGGAAACTAGGGACAAAAAACTAAGGAAATTCAGGATAATGTTGTATAAGCAAATACAATATTAATAAAGAGAATGAAATTTTAGAAAGGCACCAAATAGAAATTCTAAAATTACTAGAAGAGTTCAGTGGCAGAGGTTGGCAAGAGGGA
This sequence comes from Galemys pyrenaicus, assembly GCA_019455555.1. Lineage (NCBI taxonomy): Eukaryota > Metazoa > Chordata > Mammalia > Eulipotyphla > Talpidae > Galemys > Galemys pyrenaicus. Next base: position 826,344 of record JAGFMF010011631.1, read on the forward strand.
GAATTAACAGACTTCAAGATATTAAAATTACATCTAAGAAGGTATGTTTATATGCCTCTGAATCATCTACAGTGTTGTAAACCAGTGCTATCTCAATTTTTTTTTAAAAAAGAAGGTTAAAATTATCCAGCTTGAGGATAAAGAGTGAAGAATGTACAAAGACTTGGAGACCTGTTAGACACTATCAATCATTCCAACATATGGATGGATTGTGGGAGTTACAGAAGGAGAGATCAGAAAGGGGCAGGAAAAGATATTTGAAGATATGACAGGAAACTTTGTAAATTTGATGAAGGATATGAATATACTCATTCAAAAAGCAAGGAATTCCAATAACCCATGAAGACACATTATAGTTAAATTCTCCAAACACAAAGAATTTAGAAAGCAGAAAGAAGTGATTCATCACATATATAGGATTCTCAATGAGATTAACAACTGCTTTCTTCTTAGGAACTATGGTGTGGAGCACCATACTTCGGGTGACCAATAATTCTATATTTGGAAAAACTATCCTTTTAAAATGAGTAAGGAATAAAGCCATATCTAAATGAACAAAGTCTGAGGGAGTTTATCACTAGTAGATCTGTCTTAAATCTTTAAGAGGGTACTTGGGCTGAAATGAACATAACTAAAAGGCATATGAAGAAATAAAGAACAAAGGTAAAGATAACTACATAGATAACTATAAAAACCAGTATTATAATTTTGATTTGTAACTCCTTTTTTTAAATGTGATTTAAAGGGTAAATGCATCAAACAAAAGTTATGCATTACTTAATAACATAATTCTAAGAAATGAGTTGTTAAGCAGTTTCATTATATAGAGTATATTTACACAAATGTGTTTACAAATACAGCTCTTTGCTATAGTCTATTGCTCCTAGGTTACAAACCTGTGAAGCACATACAGGTAATTGTTGATAGTTACAACACATGGTATTTGTATATCTAAACATATCTATAGATAGAAAAGGTATAGTGAAAATATGGTATAAAAGATTAAAAAAATGATTGATATACCTGCATTGAGCACTTACTATGAAAGAATTTATGACAGTGGATGTTTAGGTGAGTGGTGACTGGATGTGAAGACCTAGGATGTTATTGTAGATAACTGTTGACTTTAAACACTATACACTCAGGCCTCATTAAATTTATCTCAGAATTTTTTCTTCAGTAATATATTAATCTAAACTTACTCTTTTTTTAAATTTAAAAAATTTTCATTTTTGTAATAACTTAGAAAATACTTTGTATGGCTATAAAAACTATATCATTATTCTTTTTTTCTATTAAATTTTTTTTTATTTTTGAGACATCTTTGTTAAAAATTAAGTCACAAACATACACACTAACCTAAGCCTATACACGTTCAGGATCATCAGTAGCACTGTCTTCATCTCCACATCTCATCCCACTGGAGTGTCCTCAGGGGCACTAACTATCACTGAGTTGTCATCTATGATAACAGTGCCGCCTTCTGGAGTATGTCCTGAAGCTTGAAAATCTTGAAGAGATATTGCTCTTTTCAGAAATATGTTCATGGTAGTTTGCTTGTTTTATTTTAATCTTGTAAGCAGAAACTGCACCATAAACATTCTTCTCTGTTAATGAAAACCTTTCATTGTTGGAGTCCATGTTTTCAAACTTTTAAGGATGTTTGTTAAGATCTGAAAATATGTCCACTAAATCCTTCACTGGGAATTTTCTTGGGGTTCTTATTTTTCTTTTGAATTTTCTTTTCTCTTGCTTCCTCTTCAGCTATACATTCTGATTCTAAACTCCTCATTAGTTCATTCGGAAGCACTGTTAGGAGCTCTTCAATGTCACCCTCATTTATACCCACTTTAATGTAACTTGCCATCTCAACCACTGCCTTACTGACTTTTGCAACCTCCTTATTCTTGTTAAGTCCTTTGTTATAGAATAACCTCTTGAGTATCTTCATTCAGATGCCACTTGTTGGTGACATTACCTTAAGCCCGGGCAAGGTTCATGATACAGTTAGATTTTATAGTCCTTCCAGAATTGCAGCAGAGTCTTATTCAGTTGCAGCAATAGCCTGGATAAAGGTTCTCCTCATGTAATAGGCATGGTTGGATCAAAGATGTAGTGTTTGGAGGGAGAAATACAACTTTGATAATTGTAATGAAGATCATCAATATCAAGAATAATAAAAATCTTGAAAGCTTTGTTATTGTCCAAATAGTATTGCATTTCACTGGTATAATAATTCAGGAGAGGAGCTGGGTCATGCGTAACTTTTTTTTTTTTTAAGATTTATTTATGCATTCAAGAACTGGGTTAGGCCAGAAGTATGGGGGAGAGGACTCACCAGAGACAGAGTGGGGAGCAGAACAGGTGGATCCACTGAAATACACTGCTGAGGGGAGCAGCGGGCAAGGAAGGAGAGGTCTGCTGGACCATGTGTGTCATCTCCCTGGCTGGGGATCACTTCACAGTACTGCCACTTAACCCCTTACACCACCAATGAGGCCCCATCCGTAATTTCTTACTCGCCCTCTAGTACCGTGGCAGTATGTGTCACTGTCTGGGATTGAACTTAAAGGCCTGGGGTTCTCACTGCCAGATCACAAAAGATTTAATTTAGTAGTCTGCAACATTGCCTCCTGTCCTTAAATACCTTGAAACCTGGCATTGATTTGGCCTCCTCTCAGACATCTGTTTCCAGAATAGGAAGACTTCATTGATACTGAAGATTTGTTCTGGCAAGAAATTTCCCTACACAATCACCTTTCCAAATGTTTCCAAAAATGTTTCAGCTATCCTTAGATCACCACTTTCAGATTATGTGATGACTAATGATTCTTGAATCATTTAGACTTCTTAAAGGTAGATATAAATTCAGTATCTTAGTCCCAACTTTTAAAACCTCCCAAACAAGCTTTGCTTTGGTCATGATAATCACAGTGCTAAGAGGATACACTTCTGAGTCTGGTTTACAATCTAAGCCATTAGAAGTGTCTCCATATATAATATGGACTCTTCTAGAATTTTTTTTCTTCTCATTCTTGAAGATCATGGTTACCAATTAGTATTGTTAAGGTGACAAAAGTCTACCAAAGAAATGTACATATTTCATTCAATCCCTATCAAAATCCTAATAACTTTGGTCTTTTGCAGAAATAGAAAAACTTATCCTGTAAGTTATATGGAATTTATCAACGTCATCTTGAAAAACAAAGTTGGAGGACACAACTGTTACTATAGTACAAAGCTACTGTAATAATCAAGTTTGATACTGATACTGGCTTAAGTATATACATACAGACAGAACCCAAAAAGAAACCCTTAGATATGTGGTCAAATTATTTTCAACAGAGTTGCCAGTATCATTCAGAGGGGGGAAGGAATAGTCTCTTCAACAAGTGGTGTTGGGAAAATGATATTCACATGCAAAACATGAGGGTGAGTCCTTACCTTTTACAATATACAAAATTAGTTCACAATGAAATACATACCTAAATTTAGAGGTAAAAATATAAAACTTTCAGAAACAAACAAACAAATCTTTATGTTGGATTTGGGGGTGGTTTCTTAAATATGACGTTAAAAGCACAGAAGTTAAACATTAAACTTAATTATAATGAAAAAAAAAAAAAGCTTAGTGCCTCCACAAACCAGTGCACCAGAATGAAGACAAGCCACAGAATGGGAGATAATATTTGCAAACTATGTAGCTGATAAATATGTACTATTCAGGATATACAAAGAACTGATACAACTAAAGAAAGAGACAATTTTTTAAATGTTGCAATAGCAAACTGCCTTATTCTTCTAGCATCACTTCCTCACCAACTAATTGTAAGGGTAGAAGGTTTTCCTTGTATTTAGTCAGTGTAACTACCTTGAAGTCTAGTAATTGCGTTTAATGCAGCTTTGGCGCTTTCATATTGGCCTATATTTAAAAGTATTAATCAGTGAGCTTTGTAATGTTTCAGGTTGGGTTACTTGTACTGAAGTTTTGCTCCAGCCTATTTCAGACAAAATAGGAGAAATTTTCTTGTAGAAATAAGATATTCATAGAATTTGGAGAGTCGTTTCATATTGATAAAATTCAGCAGTAAAGCTTCCACTATGCTCGTGATAAGTATTAAATTTGTGAATTACTAGGAGTGTGTTCTCGAGCATTTCATTTACTTCAGTTTCAACATTTAGAAATGGCGACAGTAGTTCTTACCACATGGAATTTTTGTTGAGAATAAAATGAAAAAGGATGAAAAATGCTTTACACAGTGATATGCTAGAGGTTATCATTAATGTCCTTGCCATCATTGTTTAAATGTTACTTGCCTTTTCTACCCTTAAGCATTTTATTACTATTAGATCAATTTTTGCTATTTTTGTTACCATCAGATTGGATTGCTTTTTCAAAGTTGTAAGGTGGTATATAGATACACATTTGAAACCTGATTATAGATCTCTTTAATAAATTCCGTATTCACTATGATATTATGTATTTAATGATTTAGTTGCTTGCATCTCACGCTCATTATTTTTGGGAATTTCAATCTCATCTTGCAAACAAAAAATGTATATATTCCTTGAAAATAGCTTATAGTTCCTAGCTCATGTTTCTTTTGTGCCTCCTGCATTTAGCACAATGCTATGTACTTAGGAGAATACTCAGTAAATATTTGTTTACTTATAATAATTGGTGATTTTTAAGCAGGCCCTTAAGCGTATCATAATTGCAATTAGAATTAACAGTCAGTCTGAACATATGATTGCTGCTACACTCTTGAGAATTCCCATTAGTTAAAGGTGACCTTCCTGTATATCCCAACAGATGCAGACCTGACAAAAGTGATTCATACATCTCCAACCCACAAAACAGATCTTTGCAATCTGCTCTGCTTTCCAAGCCACTCTAAAACTAAGGCTGCTTAAGTAGGTAGGGCATATTACTTATTTAGTGAGGATATTGCCAAATAGGAAACACTGTTGCCAGGTCTGTTTGTAGGACTGACTGGCTTGATATTTGTACTCATATGTGATATAAGATCTGCCTCCTCTAATTTCTTTATACTTGAATAGGGTTTTCAGGAAATTAGCAATATATTTGTCTTTTTTTTTGTGGTGTTAATAAAATAACATTGGGTCAATAGCTCAAGCGCTATCTAGCTAATAGTTTAACTTTGAGTTAAAAAAATAAAGTTAGAAATTCTCAGCTGTGCTATTTATTAGCTATGTGACTGATATGTAGTTTAAGTAGATAAATTTCATCTTCTGTTAACTGGGTATCATGTTCATTGTGTTAAAAAGAGGTAATTCAGGTACAGCACTTAATACAAAACCAGATACCTAGTATGTTGACATTAAGAATAATTTCAATTGCAATAAAAAATTTTAAAACCTCAAAATTACTTAAAAATTTGGAAGATATATCCTCAAAAAGAAGTTTCAAGATAGGGTATCTCCTAGGTTGGATATTTCAGATGATAGCTCCATTATCCAGACCCAATTTTTTTCCTTTTTTCTACCTTCTTAAAAGGTTAACCCTTGTGTCCAGATTAGGTTGCCTTATGGTGATAAGATGACCATTTGAGTTCAATCTTCAAATCTGATTAAAACAGCACTTAACAAAAGAAAACACCATGTCTTCATGTATTTTCCTCTGTAATCACAAGGAAATCTTTCTCAGAAACCTTCCAGCACCCATACCTTCTTGACTTAGTGATTGGGTCATATCTTCATCTCTTTAATGATTACAGTTAGAAAGGGATTATGAATTACCTAGGAATGAGCTTAGACAAATCAAAGTTTATCCCTCAGTTTTGTGTAACTTTTTTAAAGGGTAAATACCTAAACAAAATTGATATTCTATTAACTAGGGGAAATCAGTATATACTCTAGCTGTTGTTCTGCATAATAAAATATTTTTTATACTCACATGAAGGAGACTGAGATTCAGTTACTTCCCACCATCAATTATGTCAGTATCATCAACTTATACAAACTAATGCCAATTTCACTATTTTCATTCTTTTCAGAAATCAGTTTACTCTGTTTCATTGCTACTATTGGCAGTTTAAAATGTCAGTTACCTAGAAATTTCAGGTTTACCTAAGACAGATCAAGAGCATAAATTATATAGAAATTGTAACTACTTTTTTAAGGTAAATTTTATCTTGGGACAAAAGTAAATTTACAGCATTACATACTTAATACAGAATCTTGGTTTTCAAGCTAAAGATAATCAGGTAAATTATTCCCATTTAATTTCACTCTGGAGTAGTTAATTTATTGTATTAGCAACACCAATGTGGGAACTGAATATTCAGCTTATTTGTGAAGGAATACAAGGAGTGGCACACAATAACACTTTTTTATTAAAGACTTTATGAGAGAGAGGAATGATGAAATAGTAGTACATATGGGGAATGGTTTCATTTCCATTTCCTTCCTCCATTACTCCTTGCCATTTAAAAAAATCTGTTAATGAAACTGGCTTGGCATGTGAACAATTTTTATGAAAAACTTAAGAATAATCTGTTTTACCATTAAACCCTATAATATCAATAAATTTGAAAAGATATATATCTTAGAAGCAATATCTTATCTTGGAAAAGATACATATCTTGGGAAGGATATTAAAAAAGGAGACTTGATTTAGGAAAAAAAAATGGTTAAATTCATTGAAGAAGAAAAATTCCCTTTAGAACAATCCACTTGATAGAAATTTTCTTGGTTTTATAATTTCATCTTTTTTCATGGAGAAGTACTGTTAGTATAGTAGGTCTCGTTGGAAGCATTTATTAAACATTTGTAATACAGATAGCAATAATAGAACAGATATTAGCACAAAATAATTTTGTATATAGCCATGATATATGGGAAAAGCAGAATTGCAAAATGGAGGCATCATATCTATAGTACAGTTTTTTATATTGAAACATTTTTAGAGATGGCAAACGGGGCTGTTAATATTTGTCAATGTGTTACCTAAAAGTGGCAGTTTTAATTGGCATTTTTTCTCTCTTTCTATTTAATTGTTAATTTGAATTTTAAATCTATCATCTTGATAGTTGTTTTCTAAATGTTCCCTGTGTTCTTTGTTAGTTACTTTGTTCCTCCTCTCCTATATTCTTTAAGCATGATCAAGTATTTTTTTTTATTCTACTTATTTAGCTTTTTGGCAATATTTACTTGCGTTATTTCTTCTGCTGCTATAGAGATTATATGCACTTAAGTTATCACCGTTTTCCTTGAGTTAATATCATATTACTACACTTACAATGCAAGAACCTTATGGTGGTGTAATTCTCTTTATTTCCCTCATCTTTTATACTGTGTGTCGTATATTTTATATCTACACATAAACTCCACAGTGTGTTATTATTTTGGCCTTAAGCAGTTGATTATTCTTAAAACTGAGGTAAAGTGATGTAAAATTAACCATCATAAACATTTTAAGTACAGTCAGTAGTTTTAGGTAATGTACATTGTTGTGACGCTAATCTCTAGAATTCTGTTCATCTTGTAATATAGCCATTAAATAACAAATCTCTGTTCCCCCGGTCGCCCACCCTCTCCTGTCTGTCTTACTGGATTTTACTACTAGCCACCTCTTATAATCATATAGTATTTATCTTTTCGTGATTGACTTTTAAAACTAATTCATGTTTTCATGGTTTATCCATGTTCTAATATATTGCATTAGGATAACCTTTCTAAGACTGTTTTTTTTTTTGTCATAGTATCTATCTAAAACCACATTGTAGTTTTGCTTTTATTTCCCTAATGATTAGTAATATTGGGCATCTTATCATATGCTTATTATCATTTGGTTTATCTTTGGAAAAATGTCTCTTCAATTACTTTGTCTATTTTGTAGTCAAGTTATTCAGTGTTCTGTTGAGTTATATAAGCTCTTTATGTATTTTGGATATTAACTCTTTGCTGGATACACAATTTGCAAACATTTCAAGTAACATTGCATTATAACATGTAAATTTCAGGTATGCATCATTATGAATCAGCATATGTATATACACTACATTAAGTTCACCATTAAATGTCCAGTTATATGTATCTTTAGTCACATCATTGTTTCCTTTGTTCCATTTTACCTGTTCCCTTTCCTTCCCTTCTGGTAACCACTAATTGTTCTTATAATCCAGAAGTCTGTTTTTTATTTAGTTCACTTGTTTGATTTCTCTGTATACCACATGACTGAAATTATAAGGTGTTTATGACTTATTTCACTAAACATAGTACTCTTAGGTATATTGTGTAGTTGTAAATAGCTGTATAGTATCACTTCCTGTACATATACCTCATCTTTATCCATTTGTCTGTGAGTGGGCACATAGGTTGTTACCAGATCTTGGCTATTGTAGATAATGCTGTAGTAAACACAGGGGAGTATGTACTTCTTCATATTAGTGTTTTTTTATTTTGGGATAAAATTTATAAGCAGGAAAACTAGATCATAGAGAACGTCTATTTTTAATTTTTCAATGAATCCCCATACCATTTTCTATAATGTTTCATCAGTTTACATTTATATGAATAGTGTACAAGGTTTCATTTCTGTCCACATCTTCTTCAACTCTTGTTTCTTGTCTGTTTGATAACAGCCATTAACAGGAACAAGAGGATATCTATTGTTTTGATTCATATTTTTCTAGTAAATGATGAATATCTATTGACTATCTGTATATCTTCTTTGAAGGTTATATTCAGATAGTCTTCTCATTTAAAAATTTTGTGGTTTCTTTTCTGGTTGTTGTTGGATTTTGTGTTCTTTGTATATCTCACACATTAACCCCTTGTCAGAAGTATGAAATGCAGCTACCTTTCCCATTCAGTCTTTTTCCTTTTTACACAGTTTCTCTCTCTGTACACTTTTTAGTTTGATGTAATTCCATTTATTTATTTTTACTTTTGCTTCTCTTACCTTTGGAGTCAGTCCTCAAATGCGTCTCTAAGGCTGATGTCAAGAAGTGTAGATCACCTATGCTTGAAGTATTATTAAATGGTTTCAGGTCTTAACATCCAAGTCTTCAACCCATTTTGAGTAAATTACTGTGTATGCTGTTAGTTACTGATCTGCTACCATTCTTTTACATGTGGCTGGCCATTTTAACAAGTACTTTCATTGAGACTTTCCTTTCTCCATTATAAATTCCTTTTTTTAAAGTTGTCTTCATATTGGTGTGGTTTTATTTCAGGGCTCTCACTTCTGTTCCAGTGATTTGTGTGTCTGTTTTTACTTCAATAACCTGTTATAGTTACTGTCATTTGTTAGTAGTTTGAAGTCAGGCAATATGGTACTTCCACTTCTGCCCTATTTTCTTGAGTTTTGCCTTTTTTTCTTTTTCTTTTTTGCTTTTGGGGTCTTTTGTAGTTCCAAATAAATTTATTTTTTTTTCTATTTCTGTGCAGAATGCTGCTGGAATTTTGATTGGGATTACATTGAATCTGTATATCGCTACAGGTGATAGAGTTATTTTAATGATGTTGATTCTTCCAATTCATGAACACAGGATACCGTCCCATTATTTTGTGTGTCTTCTTTTTCCTTCAACAGCGTCTTGTCGGTTTTGGTATGCAAGTCTTTTCGCTTCTTTGGTTAAATTTATTCCAACGTAATTAATTCTTTCTGATAAAATTGTAAATGAGATTGTTTTCCTGATTTCTGTTTCTGATAATTCTATATATGTGTAGAGAAATACAGTGGGTTTTTGTATATTGATTGTGTAACCTGCTACTTTATTCTTTTTAAAATTTCTAATAGCCTTTTACAGAAGTTCTTGGGATGTTACATGTATATTGTTATGACAGCTGCAAACAGTGGCAGTTTTTTTTTAAAGATTTTTATTTATGCATACAAAACCTGGGGTACAGGTCAGAGGTGTGGGTGGTGAGAGGATTCACCAGAGACAGAGTTGGGAGCAGGACAGGCAGTTGACTGAAATGCACTGCTGAGGGGAGCAGCAGGCAAGACAGGAGAGGTCTGCTATATCATGTGGGTTACCTCCCTCTGGGAATTGAACTCATACTACAGTGGCTGCAGATGCTTCATAGTGTGGTGCTTAAACCCTTGTGCCACTGAGGAGGTCCCTAGTAATAGTTTTAAATACCTTCTTCATTCTTTTCTTGTCCAGTTGCTCTTGTGGAACTTCCAACACTATGCTGAATAGATGTAAGAGTGGACATCCTTGATTTGTTACTGATGGTAAAAGAAAAGTTTTCAGCTTACCACCATTAAGTATGATATGTCCCGATCCACACTCATCTGTTTTGGGGCATTTAGGTTGTTTCCAAGTCCTACCTATTGTAAGTAGTGCTGCTGTAAACATAGGGGTGCAGGTATTCTTTTGAATCAGTGTTTTTGTGTCTTTTGGGTATATTCCTAGGAGTGGGATTGCTGGATCCTGTGGAAGTTCCATTC
>JAGFMF010011631.1:837449-851162 GCA_019455555.1 Galemys pyrenaicus
ATGTCTAAATCCTTAATCCATTTTGAGTTGATTTTTGTGCATGGTGAAAGGCAGTATTCTAGTTTCATTCTTTTGCACGTAGCAGTCCAGTTTGCCCAGGACCACTTATTGAACAGGAAGCTGTGGTACATATACACGATGGAATACTATTCAGCAATCAAAAAAGATAAACTAGAGTCATTCATAGGAACATGGATTGAGCTGGAAGGGATTATGCTCAGCAAAATAAGCTAGAAGGCAAAAGAAAAATACTGGATAGTTTCCCCCTAGGAGGAATATAAGGGTACTAATAAGGATCAAGGAGAATAATAATAATAACAATAACAATAAAATCACAACTAAAACAAAAGACAAGGACAAATTGGGGACACTAGTGGGAGGGGGAGGGAGAGAGTTGAGGGCAGATAAGAGCACAAGGGACTGAGGTGATGGTGCACTGGTGAAATGGTGGTGGGAAATCCGTGGGGATTATATATATAAATTAAGGAAAAAATTTTAAAAGTATGATATGGTTGTATATTTGTTGTATACGGCATTTATATTGAGTTATGTTCCTTCTATACTGATTTTATTGATGGTTTTTATCATAAAAAAGCTGTTGCATCTTGTCAAATGGATTTCTGCACATATTAGATAACCTTTTTTTTTTTTGTCTTTTGTTGATGTGGTATATATATCATTTTTATCGATTTGTATACCTTAATTGTCCTTACATCTCTGGAATAAATCTCAGTTGATGGTAGTGTATTATTCTTTTAAGGTATTTTTGAATTGATTTATTGTTATTGAAGATTTTTCTGTGTCTTTTCCTTAGAGATCTTGGGCTGTAGTTTTCTTTTGTGATATCCTTGTCTGGTTTCAGAATTAGGGTAACGTTGGTGTCACAGAATGTTTTTGGAAGTTTTCCCTCCTTTTTATTTGATAGAAGAATTTGAGGAGGTTAGGTAACCTGCTTTTGTCTCCTAGTTATCTTCAATGTTCTTTCTTTGTATTGAACTCTTGATAGTTTCACTGCTATGAGTCTTGGTGTACAAATCTTTGCATTTAGATAACTAGGTAGTTCTTGGCTTTTGGGACTAGTATATTCAGTTGCTTCTCTATTTTGGGAAGTTGTCTGCTGTATTTTCTTTGAATAAACTCTTTGTTACCCCTTTTCTCTCCTTTTAGGAATACCCATTTCCTAATGGATAGTTCTCATAGTGCTTCTTCATGTTATTTATCTTCTGTTTTCCTTTATCTACTTGAATTGTTTGTACTTTATTCTCTTTGTACTCATTGATTGGTTCCTCAGTGCTCTGTTCTGCTTTCAGACCTTTTTCTAGCAATCTTGATCTCATTGAGTTCTTTACATCCTTAATCTGCCATTTTCTTAAAGTTTCAATTTCTGCCTTACATTAATTATATTTCTCAACTTATTAACTTTCGAGTTTTGTTATAAATCTTTGATTAGCTTTTCTTCTCTTGTATATTTTTGACTTGACTTTCTGAGTGTTTTTCTATCTCTGAGCTTCTTTGTTACAACAGTTTTGAACTATCTACCTGAATAAGTTATTATCTTCCCTATCTTTGTGGTTGCATTCTGGAAAGTTTTTCTCTGCTTGTGATTTCATATTCCCTTGAAGTCTTTAAAAAAAAAAAATTAGTATAGAAGAACTGGGGTGTAGGCCAGAAGTGTGGAGGGGTGAGAGGATTCACCAGAGACAGAGTGGGGAGCAGAAGCAGAACAGGAGGATGTACCAAAATACATTGTTAAGGAGAGAAGCATGCAAGATGGGAGAGGTCTGCTGTACCATATGTTGGTCTGTTCCCTGGCCAGGGAACAAACTCAGGCCTTCACGGTGGTAGCACTGAAACTTAACCCCTAGGCCACCAAGAAGGCACTCCTTGAGTTCTTGAGTTGCCATGTGTTTGTCTGTCTTGAAATTGTTCTACTTGAAATTTTCCTTTTTTTTTTCTTTTTGAAACATGCAAATCAGTAACTCAGAGTTGAACTATTGTTTTTCCAGGATGAGACTAGGGCTTGATTTGATTCATTGGCCTTTCGCTTCTATATGTCTGTTATTTGTACAGCAGGTTGGAAAAGGGGTATAGAGGGGGATAGAGGGGATCATGTGCTTTGGGAGGGACTGGTTTCTGTTTGTGGCACTGCTGGTAGTTGTTCTCCAGATCTTGACACTCAGTAGTCTGTCTCTTATTAGTGTACTTCAGGGAGGTTGTATGTGTTCGGAGGAGGGGGGAATAGGAGTTTAATGTATAGTACCTTCTCTGTTTTTCTCCTTAGTGGTTGTCGTGGCCTAAGTTTAGTACCCCAGCTCTTCTGTAAAGGCTTCACCTGGATCAAGGGTGTGTGTCTCCATACCATTTTTACTCTCCCCTCTCCATATCCCACCCCTCCCCAGACCCCCCTATCTCCTGCCCCTTGGGCTAATAGTTCTGCTGTCTGTGTCTCCAGTCCTGGACTGCAACCAGGCATTTTCTCTACCCGTTTCCTTTCCAGTGAAATATGAATGTCCTTTGTTTCTCCTCTGGTGCAAACTGTGCTGCTTTCTGAGGTATATAGGGTTCTTGTTCTTACCACAAGCAATAGGATTCTATTGGTATGGTTTCCCTCCATTTAATTATTAGATTTTTTGTATTTTTTCTTTTATTGAGGTAATGTTTACTTACCACACTGTATATGATTTAGAGGTATAGGTTCACATATCTTTAGATATGTTTCCACAGGTATGTCCAGATGTATGCTAGATTGCTTAGTCTTGATCACACATGTCCATTGATGATCAGCTAATATTTTTTCCAAGTTTTTTTTCCTCCTTGTGTTTTAGATGGATAATTACTACTGAGTATTCAAGGACACAGAACCTTTTTCTACACTATTCAGTCTTCTATTAATAACATCCAGTGATTTTCTTTAATCTTTCCAGACATTTTCAGTTCTAGTATTTCCATTTAATTTTACTCTTTTCATTATTTCAACTGCAATTCTCTTTATCTTTGCCCATTCTATGTCTATATCTACACCTATATGTATAAAGATATAGCTACATTAAAGTCCTTGTCTATTAATCCCAACATCTGGATTGTCAGTGAGTCTGTTTCTGTTGTTTTGTCTGACTATAGGTCAGATTTTTCTGAATTTTATCTTGAAATATTTTCAATGGTATAGTACCATAATTGATAACATGTAAGAAACTCTTGATTTTTTTTTGTTTTCTTCCCTGCAGAGCATTTTGAATATTGTTATAACCATATTATTTAATTATTTAACCACTGGTTAAATAACTGGTAGAATCCTTGGTTCTGTGGAGACTTGGTTTTAGGTGTGGTTCATGTTTCCTATTTCAGTTTTTTCCTTTGGTTTTAGGAATAAATCTTGCTCTTAAGGCATATGCCTTCTGGGATTCTAGAAAATCAGAGGTGTTTATTAAAACTCACTTCAAGGGATTCATATTCCAAACTGTAATCTGTTGAACTTTCTACCTTGCTATTTTTGTCTTTTGTTCATTGCATTGCTCTAGGTTTCTTGGTTCTCATTGTGCACATAGACTGTTCAAGAATCTGCAAAGGATTTAAGGGGTGGTATTATGCAGATTTTAGTGTTACCTCCTGCACTTCCCCATGCTTCAGTGACTTCCCTTCTTGGAGATGACTTATTTCAGCTTCTGTCTACTCCAGAAACCTCATAATCCAACTTCTGACTCTTATCACCACCCCCACCCCCCCCACCCCCCGTGATGCTTTTAAATTAAGCTCTATTCCAAAAATGGATTCTAATCTTTGGGGTGGGGGAATAAATCCAGGTCCATTAGGAACACCATTGGTATTTTTGATTAGATAGCCAGGAACCATAAGCCAAATGGTTAGGATGGATCAGGTAAGGCAGCATGAATATGAAGCGTGGGGCCTCCATGGCATGTGAGAAAACTGATTTCCCAGTTAAACAGAAAGCAATAACAACAACAAAAAAACAATATCCTAAGCATTTACTGGAAAAAAAATGTTCTTTTCCCTAGGAACCAAACAGACTGGGAAATAATCTTATCAGAAAAGATAGGAAAATGATAGATTTAATCTATTGACTTCCCTTCTTTCAAGGTTGTATCCACTTCAGTACTTCAGTTTCTACCTACTATTGATTTACTTTCAAATAGTTCATTTCTTTTCTATTTTTTTTTTTAAGATTTATTTACTTATGCATACAGGAGCTGGGAACATAGGCCAGGGGTGTGGGGTCGGGGAGTGGCGGTGGGAGGATTCACCAGAGACAGAGTAGGGAGCAGAACAGGCAGACTGACCAAAACACACTGCTGAAGGGAGCAGTGGGTGAGGCAGGAGAGGTCTGCTGCACCATGAGGGTCCCTTCCCTGGCCAACGATTGAACTCACACTGCATTGGCTGCTGAAGCCCCACAGTGTAACGCTCAGCTCCTTGTGCCACCAGAGAGGCCCTCAAATAGTTTATTTCTTATACTTTATACAGAGTTTATAATTGTCATTTTTGAGAGCCAGAAGTCATTAAAGTAGTACACTAAATGGAAAAACAGAGGTATGGTTCCAAATGTTGTTTATTGAATATATATAGGTTGTTGTTTATAGTTATGCTGAGAAAAGGAAAAAAATCCTTTGTAGATTGGGGAAGGAATTAGGTAATGCACCCTCAAAAATATTTTCTAAGTGTTTTAATAAGATAAAATTATGGACTACAGTGGGAATGCATAGTTAGAATTTCTGCTGTAGTTGATTGATAGCCCTGCATGCTGCCCATTAAATCCCACTCCCAAGTTAGTACAAAGGCCATGATTCTCAGGTAATCCTTTCGGACTGACTACATGTGGTGAGTGTTGTTATTTAAGTCCTTTCCTACGTGACATAAGACTCCTTTACTGGGATACTTTGGCCCATTTGCATGGCCAAAACTTCCTTAAAACTGTGCTTCTTACACTGTTCTCCCTTTCATTTCTCTGTCACACATAGTAGACTGCATGACAATCCGAAGGCCCTCTTGCCTTCCTGTTCTTACCTTTTATAGGTAAATCCACTAATAAACCTTTTGTATGTCCTATCCCATTTCAGTATCTGTTTCTTGGAAGACCCAAACTATTACCAGAAAATGGACCTAAATGATGACTTAAAGAAAAATTTGAAACAGTGTTCTTACAGAAAAATCCCAAGCAGTGTTTGTAAATATTCCTTCCTCTAGCATATAGAGCTCAACCCCTTTCCTCTTTAATATTGGCTAGGCTTAATAACTTGCCTCCAATATGAATAGAGCAACATCTTTTTTTTGGTTTATTTTTATATCTCCTCTTCTCCCCCAACATACATACACAGGAACCTTTTTAGGCACTTTTCTTAATTTTCCCCTACACCCAGCAATTTGAATTTTCATATCATACATATTCTGTACATCTTTATATGTACAATATGTATATTCATGTTTTATCCATAGAAAGAGTATGATTTTTTTAACCCCCAAGAATGAAGTTTTACTCCCTTGCAGGCACGCTAATAACCTCTCTGAGAATGCATGAAATGAATGTAAACACCACTTTAATAAAGCAATTATAGTATCAGCAGTGATAAGTCATGTTAGTGCTATCTACCACCAGTGTGATGCATCTAGAAGGGTATTTTGCCTCTGTGTAGTCTGTCTAAAAGAATCATAACCCTAATCTGAGAAAACATCAGACTCACCCATATGAGCAGCATTCTACAAAATATATGGCCCACACTATTCAATAAAGTATTAAAGTAGTAAAGAAATGAGGAAAGACTGAGAAAGTTTCATAGAAAATTGGAGACTGAGACATGATCTCTAAAGGTAATATGCCATCCTAGATCCTGTTACAGATAAAGGACAAAAGAAAAACAGGTGGACTATAAATGAAGTCTGTATTTAGTTAATAATATTGTATCAATGTTAAATTTTTACTAAGATAATGTAAGGGAAAATTGGGGTGAAGAGTATAAGGGAACTCATTGAACTATGGTTATAACATTTTTTGTGTCTAAAATTATTCCCAAATTAAAAGTTTTAAAAGAGCAGTATTCCAAAAATGAAATCATTGTGTCATTTTATTCATAACATGAAATAATGTGCCAATATTAACAGTCTGAAAATACAAGTTTTATATAATCTTATTAAATGAAAAATATATGGTAGATGTAGTACTTCTCAAATTCACTGAAGCTTTGAAGCCATGTCTCATGGAATATACATACAGTTTATTCAAATTGTCCAGGATATAAGTGGAAGCACATGGATTCAAAGCTAGCTGGAGAACCATAAAAAAATACAGATAAACCATAAAGTGAAATGGATCAAATTGAGGACTGTAGGTGCTGAAAGGATCAGTCTTAGGATTCTTTTATTTTTTTTTAGTTTGTTTGTTTTTTATTATTTTTAATATAATTTTTTTAAATTTACATATATTTGACATCAATTGTAATCCCCATGTATTCCCCATCACCGTAACACCAGTGCACCATCACCTCAGTTCCCCGTGCTCCCGTCTACCCTCCACCCTTCTTAGGATTCTTTTAAAATCTGCATTAATGATGTAGAAGGGTGATTAAAAAGTTTATTAATGACAATCACAGGTTATATTAAATTGGTAAGTGATGCAGATGGTAGTAAGGGCAGCAAAGCAATATGAAAGTAATCAGACATCTTAGAAACATAGAGTGGAAAAACAAAATGAGATACTGCCTCTCCAAAATAGAAATTGCTGCTGAATTAAAGGAAAACAATAAAACAAAATAGGTAGTCAAAGGGAGCAGGATCTGAAAGTCATCAAATGGTCAAAATGACCTAACAGAGAAAATGAATAACAAAGTAGATAAGAGTTTCTGAAACTGATTTTGAATATTATGGCTACATATACTGCATGCCATAGAGAAATAATAGGATAGTCTTTCCTTCACTCTTGTAGTAAAATGACATCTGGAAGACAGAACTCATTTTGTGTCAAGTTGGCATTTAACCACTGTCAACAAAAAATAGTGATGAAAATTATTAAGCCATAGAATACTACAGAGACAGGTATTCATCTTCAGAAAATTATGCTTAGCTATTTTACGGGTCCTTCCATTCATAACTGTTGATTATGCTTCATATCCCATGTAGGTGACCATGGGATATATATATATATATACACACACACTATCTTGTATATATAACCATACTAAGCTTAGTATAGCTAAACTGTGTCCTTTGAATCTTTTTCTTTTTTTTTTTAAAGATTTTATTATGCATACAAGCACTGGGGTACAGGCCAAAGGTGTGGGGGGTGAGAGGATTCACCACAGACAGAGCAGGGAGCAGAACAGGCAGATCAACAGAAGTACACTGCTGAGGGGGGCAGCAGGCACAGCAGGAGAGGTCTGCTGTGCCATGTGGGTCCCCTCCCTGGCGGCAGCAGGGATCGAATTTGTGCTGCAGTGGCTGCAGTTTGCTTCATAGTGCATTGCTTAACTCACTGCGCCACCAGGGAGGCCCCTGAATCTTTTTCTATTTCTACCAAATTAAAATTTACAAATTGATTCTAATATATTTGTTATTTATATTAACTTTTACATTGGCTTCCTTGACTACTTGCTAAAAAGGACATAGGTCTATGTTACATCTACCTCTCATTGCTGCTCATCTTATTTGCAAATACATGAACCCTGCCATCTGAGGAGCAGTTGAGACCTAAGTGAATAGCAAATAAGAGAACTAAATCACAGATCCTGGATTCCTGTGGCAGTGCACTATTCCAGTGATCATTCAGTGATCAACAGCATAAATCAGGTAACCACAAAACATCTCCTGTCAGCAAAAGTCATTCAGAATGATAAATGGGAAGATCACTTTTCTGGATGACTGCGTACACTGATTAAGTGTTATGTGTTAGATGATTTTTAAAACATTTTGTCAACATGAAAGGGTGTGTATGAATCTTCATTTTGTATGTTTTAAGAGTTCTTTTATTTTTGAGATACTGAGAAGAATCTTAAATTGGATAGGGGACTGGACCAAGTCATTTCTATCCCTCCCCATGCTTTAAAGTTATTTTATGTTATTCATTTGACTGCTTGAATGCCATACAATTATGTATGGCAGTCTTAAAATCTAAATAACTAAATAGAATACCATCCATTTACTTAGTAGACCTCCCTACTATCAAATATAAAATATAGCAAATGTCTTATGCAACAATAATGTATAAAGTGCAACAAGAAATTCTCCCTCGATTTGAGCTCTAATTGCTTAGGTGGCATGCTTAGTTGTTGCATTATTCATTACTAGATGGCTTGGCCTTAACTTCATAGAATGTAGAACCCCAAACACCAGAGGAGTAGAAAAGTTAAAAGGTTAGGCATAAATGCATTTACCATGTATTCTTGTAAAACTGCATTAGGAGAAGTAAAAGAGGGCATGATTCTCCTAAACTTGAAGTACTTTATGCTGTTCAGTATTTTCTAAGACATTTTTATAATAAACTTCAAGAGGCTGCTACCTTTGAATTCCTTGAAGTAAACCTGTCATAATTTGATCCGTAGCCATCTCTCAAAGGCTTAGGCCTTGTTGTTAGCAGTAGATAACAAACTGATCATGTCCACTTAAAGCCTAGGAAAATCTAATTTATTATTGATATCAAACATTTAATTTTGCTCATCTAGAATTTAATTTCTTTAGAAAGCTATATCCCTCAATATTTTTGTCATCAGATGTTTTTCATTATCATTTCTTTATTGTTATTTAGGTCTTCTGCATTTCTTCTTAAGACTGTTCTATTGTCATGAATTCTCCACTCCCTTTTTACCTTTAAATCTATTGCATTATTATAGCCAAAATAACTAGGGATCATTTTAAATATTTGTAGCTGAGAAGGACTCCTGGTCTTAGGAGGGTTAATTATCTTTCATTTGAAGCATTTTCCAAATATTTTTTCATAAAAAAACAGCTATGAATTCTGGCTCTTACCAACTTCCTGTATCTCCATCAAATGGTTTTTGTCAGAGTTTGTAAAACAGAAATATAAATAACCAGATATTTTTTTCAATCAAATGTAAACTTGATAAAGTGCTAATGAAATTAAATGGTTTGGGTTTTTTTGTTTGTTTTGTAGTAGCAAGATCTTAATCTTTTCTCCCTACAAAACTGCAGGCTTTTCTACAATTTTCATGGTGGGTGGCAGATTGTTCATATTGGTTCAACCACTTGGAAACAACTTGAATATATGTCCCATCCAGGCTTCTTTGACTCTTCAGTTTCATCCTGACTCACTGCCTTAGTTAACTCTTGACTCTTCCTATAATAAACCAGTCAAAATCCATCCATTAGGAAACCCCCTTATTTCTCTCTCAGTTTCATCTTGAAGAGATTCATTCATCCTGAAGCTAAGCTGTTATGGACTCTTTTCATCATTCTTCTTGCTTTACTCCAACTGTCACTACTATGACATAATTGATCTTTATATAGGCATGAATTGGAATAATTTCATGTAACTGGTACTTTTAAATAAACTTTGTATTGTAAAAATAGTTTATATTTGTAAATGTCAAAATAGGTTTGACTAAGTGTAGTGTGTGTTTATTTCTAGCATGCTTATTACTACCAAGGTATAACAAGTGTTATGGATTCTTTAAAAGGTGCACAAAGAAAAGAAATACCCTTCTGTTACAATCATAATTCTGAAGATGGTCAACAGAGTTGTAAAACTTTAGTCCTCACCATAGTAAGTGGGGGGAAAATAAATGCATTTATATGAGAATGTGTGATTTAGAAATTAAGGCATAGGGGCCTCCCTGGTGGCTCAGTGGGTTAAGCAACGCACTATGAAGCAAACTGCAGCCTCTGTAGCACAAGTTCGATCCCTGCTGCCGGCCAGGGAGGGGACCCACATGGCACAGCAGACCTCTCCTGCTGTGCCTGCTGCTCCCCTCAGCAGTGTACTTCTGTTGATCTGCCTGTTCTGCTCCCTGCTCTGTCTGTGGTGAATCCTCTCACCCCCCCACACCTCTGGCCTGTACCCCAGTGCTTGTATGCATAAATAAATAAATCTTTAAAAAAAATTAAAGCATAGGGTAGAATGAGTTTGGAATCATTTACCTCGGGGAATTTGCTGGAAGTTTTGGATTCTGATGTTGATTTTTACTGTTTGTTTTGGTAGACTTAAAATGGTATATTCTGAATATATTATAGTAAGAATAAACATTTTTTTATGACAAAAACTCAAGATCCATAAGATCTACCATTCTGTAGCTCATCTAGCAGGGTATTCACCTTCCAAATGTAATGCCAAAGTATGTTTTGTGGGAAGTAGTGGTTGTCTACCATGCTTTAGATTTCTGAAAGTTACAGATCTCTAGGATTCCTTATGACTTAATGTGATTCTGACAATCATACTATGGATAAATTATTTCTAATCTTTTAGGTCCTGCTACTTTTAAACATAATTACTTAAGTTTATTAGAAATCATGGCTATTGTCAAAATTTACATTATCCTAGTACAAGGGGTTTGCCCTAGATCCTGAAAAATATTACAAGGACCACTGGTAGATGATACATAACATTTTCTTGCTATTCCTGTGAAAGTTAAGTTTAGAATTATTGATTGCTTCCTTCTGTCTAGTTATTTCAGGAATCCATCATTTTAAAGATACAATTACTGTTAACATTTTAACAATTGGATAATTTGAGTCTGCTTCCATTTTTGTCTTTAGCTTTTAAATTAGTCATTGTGTTATCTCTTCAGAGAATTTCTCTAAGAATTTTTCCTGATCTGAGATTATTGCTAATTTTCATATTTTTATTTATTTGAACCAGATAGTAAAACAGTTATAAAATTATCCTAATTATGGAACTAAGTTTCTGTATTTTCTTGTTTTATTATCGGCATTTGCATATCCTAATCATGGAATTAGTGTTCTGTTTTTTTTGTTGTTATTTTTATTGTAATCCACTTCCTGTACTGTATAGGAATAAAAGCAAGCAAGTATGTGAATACATGAGTACAAAATGTCACACATTTAAATCATTTGTAAAACTTCATCTGGTATTTATCCTCTAATCCTTTCATCATAATTCACTGAATTATGGTTACTTTCCTTTACAGTGATGTTGACATTTATAGGGGTATTCATAGCAACTCTGCAGTATCTTTTAAATTGGTGTCCCCATATAGCTTTTGAAGCATCCCGGAGTATTGCAAATATCTCTGAATGCCTGCTTAAAATGTTTTCTTTTTCTTCCCAACTCATTTACTGTCACAGCTTACTTTATGTTTATACAGAATTTGGATAACTGTTTCAAAAAAGTTACACGTTCACCTTGTGCATAAAACCTAGGGGTAGAATAGGTGTTTCATTAACTTAAAACAAGAGTCAATGCTTGTTTTACACACTGATGAAAATAATTAGTAATATGGGGCTTATGTCCATTTTTTATGGTTTCTCTATTATCATTCTTTTTACTATAGAGCACTATTCTTTATTTTTGGCTTTTTAATGAAAGCCCAACATTTTGTATGATGAGCTTTAAGTTCACTTTCTTTTGTACTGAATTTATTATGACTGCATATAATTAGGCAATATGTGAATAAAGTAGAATAGTAGAACTTCACTGTTACCTTTACAGACTTTGTCATATAAAAACCCAGCTATGTTAGTTTTGTAGTCTACTCAGTATCACAAGAAGTTTTTAAATAATAATTACATACTGTGAAATGCCTGGTGATGTTCATATATTCATAATCTCTCCTTTGTAAATTGTCATTAAGTAAATCCTAAATTTTATGAAAGGTCTTTGTTTTATTCGACATGGATTATTTAGGGTAAATTGGCATTGTTTGTAATCTGTTGTCTTTCTTTACATGTGAATTAGCAGCAAGTTTATAGTTCTCCTGTAGTCAGTGCCAGGCTTAAATAGCACATGGTTTCAAATACTGTTATCTTGAGGATGTGGAGGTAGGACCTTATCGTTTATACTTTGATGTAATGAGTTTCTCTAGTCTCCAAGATTAATTGTGGATATTCCTCAGGTTTTCATACTTGGGACTACTTCATACAGATCTGTAGATTTAAATGTAGTTACGTATAATTGTTCTTTCCAGTCTCCTTATTAACGCTTTAGGTTTATATTATTTTTCAACTGTTGACTTGTATTACTAGCATTTTGTATAATGTTCTTAATTTTCTTGCTATTATTAACTTTTTTCCTATAAAATGAGGAAAAAGTTGTATTACTTCTCTTTTTACAAGTTTCATTTGTTCTGCTTTGTAGTGGTCTTGTCCCATTCCATTCTTTTTTTTTTTTAAGATTTATTTATTCATGCATACAAGAGCTGGGGTACAGGCCAGAGTCACGGGAGGTGAGAGGATTCACCAGACAGAGTGGGGAGCAGAACAGGCAGATGGACTGAAATACACTGCTGAGGGCAGCAGCGGGCGAGGCAGGAGAGGTCTGCTACGCCATGTGGGTCCCCTCCCTGGCCGGCAGCAGGGATCGAACTTGTGCTGCAGTGGCTGCGGTTTGCTTCATAGTGTATTGCTTAACCCACTGTGCCACCAGGGAGGCCCCCCATTCCATTCTTAACCAATTTGTAATCCTTTGAGCATTATTTCATTTTGATTTTTTGGTCTACTATTTTAAGTCTGCTTTTTTTACTGATTAATTTTTATATCCTTTTGTCCTCTATTTTCTACTATAAACACTCTTCATTTTATTTATTTCATTTTATTAATATTTTTCATTTTCACTGTGTTTCAAAAATATAATATTTCACTTGTGTCTACTTTTATTTTCAACATTCCTCTACATCATAATTTGCTTTATTTATGACTCAGACTCCCTGGTTTTTCCCCACATTAAGGTGCTTTCATATTTTTCATGTTCACTCAAGATGAAAGAAAAGGCTTGAGCAACTGAGAAATGGGAATTTGTGCTGTTTAGAAGTGGCAGAAATATGGAATAACTATGTAGAAACATTCCAGAAATACTCAAGAGGACATGGTTAAACTAGAGTTATTCACATGTAACTTAGGCTGACAGATAAATATGCCTGTGTCTTTTGCCACAAACCTTGTCTAAAAACTGGGTTTTTATATATATATATATATATATATATTTGACATCAATTGTAATCCCCATGTATTCCCCATCACCATATCACCAGTGCACCCTCACCTCAGTCCCCTGTGCTTCCGTCTGCCCTCAGCTCTCACTCTCTTCCCTCCCCACAGGTGTCCCCTATTTGTCCTGTCTTTTCATTTTTGGTTTTTGTGTCTCTTGTTATTATTATTATTATTGTTCTTATTCCTTTCCTTGATCCTCATTTGGTTCCCTTATATTCCTCCCAGGGGAGGAACCATCTGGTAATTTTCTTTTGCCTTCTGACTTACATCGTTGAGCATAATGCCTTCCAATTCCATCCATGTTCCTATGAATGCGTCTAGTTTTTCATTTCTGATTGCTGAATACTATTCCATTGTGTATATGTACCACAGCTTCCCAGTCATCTCATCTGTTTTTGGGCATTTAGGATGTTTCCAGGTCTTACCTATTGTAAAGAGTGCTGCTGTAAACATAGGGGTGCAGGTATTCTTTTGAATCAGTGTTTTTGTGTCTTCTGGGTATATTCCTAGGAGTGGGATGGGATTGCTGGATCCTATGGAAGTTCCATTCTTAGGAGATTGAGGAACCGC
This sequence comes from Galemys pyrenaicus, assembly GCA_019455555.1. Lineage (NCBI taxonomy): Eukaryota > Metazoa > Chordata > Mammalia > Eulipotyphla > Talpidae > Galemys > Galemys pyrenaicus. Next base: position 851,139 of record JAGFMF010011631.1, read on the forward strand.
CACACTGCTTTCCATAATGGTTGG
>JAGFMF010011631.1:895330-909706 GCA_019455555.1 Galemys pyrenaicus
CCCCCCCCCCCCCCCCCCCCGTGTGCATTTCTCTCCCTCAGTATGAAATTCATGTTGAACTAGTAAGTCTCAATCATTGAATACTTTGTTTCTACACATAATGAGGTAGAAGTTGAGAGTGCAATCTCCAGAATTAGAGTTAAAATTCTGTTTCTGTCCTTTTGGGAAATTTAAGCCTTTCCCAAAAGTTAAGACAAAGGTCTTTGCATTTGTAAAATGAGTCTTTGAGGATGGTAGTATATAATTTATTGGGTGGTGAGAGTTAAGTGAGATTATGTAAAGCATTGCTGCAGCTTGGGTCCTTAGGGAAATATTCCAAGGCAAAAATTAACATTCAGGATGTTTATTATTTTTTAGGACGCTCTTGGAGTCAACACCTAAGAAAAATGCTCTACAGTGCATTCCCACCAAAGATCTTAGCCAAGCCAACTGGTAAGTTTTTTCAACTGAGAGCAGACAACCGAGGTCTTCATCATTTGGTCAAGTAAGTCCTTCATTCCTTAGAGGGGATCTTGATGGCATATCATACCATTTAATTATTTTTGAAGTGTTTGATAAACACTTGTTTACAATAGTGCCAATGTACATTTTACCTGTGACACCATTCTCATTTTTCAATATCTCAGACAGTTGTCTCATTGTATATTTTAATTGCAGGGGCAGGATAGTGTTATGGTAAGGTCATAGTTCAAAAACTGAATTTCCTAATTTTGAGTCCTAATTACCTGCTGAACAACCCTGCTTGCATTAAGGTCTCTTATACACAAATGCCTCAGTTTCTTCTTCTGTGAAATGGGGATGATAGTATCACATATTTCATATGATTATTATGTGGACTAAATGTATTAATAATTAACACTTTGAACAGTACCCAGCATGTAATAAGTTCTTTCATTGCACTTGTTGTTATTGTCAAATTATTTTGGAGTGAGTTAATCCTTGATTTCAATCCTAGTTTTGTTACTAATCAGCTATTTTGATTGTGACCATGTTATTTAATCTATGATCTTCAGTTTTCTCATCTGTAAAATAGAAATATTATCTACTTTATAGAATGCACCAAAAATATTAAGGTGTTAAGAGCCTAACTTTTAATCTCTTTTTTACGCCATGGGAATAGTCCTACTCTTAGGATGTTGTAAAGATTATGTGAGTTTCTTATAGCTACACCTCCATGAAAGGGTTGGGAACATGGACTGGGTTCTTTTTCCCCACCCACACTTATATGCAGTTACCTCAGGCTATACATCCCAGCAGGTCACGAACCAGACTTCCTGAATGGGGGGTAGCTGGGAAGGAGCAGGGTGGATGTGTAAGTTGGGGCGGGAGGAAGGTGATATATGTGGCGGGGTACTCAGATGAGATACATGGAGGAGGCATATATAGAGATACTTGGAAGAGATACATGGGGAGGCTGCTCCTCTGGACATAGGCAGATGATGGCAGAAGAACTAGGGTGTAAGAAGAACACCTTTTGCACAGAAGAACTTGAATAGGTGGGGTGGGGGGCGAGTGAGAGGATTCACCAGATGCAGCGTGGGGAGCAGAACAGGTGGATCACTGAAATAAATTGCTGAGGGGAGCAACAGGCCAGACAGGAGAGGTCTGCTGTGCCACATGGGTTAGCTCCCTGGCTGGGGATCAAACTCAGGCCATTGTGGTAGGCCATTGTGGTGTGCCGTGGCAATACTAGTGCTAAAACTTAACCCATAGGCCATCAGGGAGGCCCTGCAGCCATTATCTTGATAGGGTTTATTTTGAATTTTGAGTCTCTGCTTCATTCCCACGTTCTGGGACATGCCTAATGTCATTTCTTGTGGTTTCCCTCCAGCAAGTACCTTAGAGTTGTGGCAAACTTTCAGGCCTCAGTGGCTCCACTTCAGGCCAGTTCTGTTAGGTTGGGCATTTGCCCACAGGGGATGGGTAACTTTGGGAGTTTTGTTGGGGAAAATATTACTTGAAATCTTTGTCTCTCACTTCTTTTCCTTTCTCCTTCCCTTTCTTCCTTCCCCTCTTTTATCTTTCATTCTGTCTCCACCAATTCTGTTTAAAAATCTATCACACTAAGACTGTTTCCTTTGCTGTTGTGTGCATACATGTTCAAATTCTTTTGAGAGTGTGCACCCCTTAATGGTTTTGAGTCTCTAGTACCCATCAGTTAGTTATATGCTAACCAACTCATATATAATAAGCACTTAGAATGCTGCCTGACACAAAAGTCAAATTCAGTGTGTTACCTAATATGATGATGATGATGAAGAAAGGTTGCATTCAGTAAGTGTGAGCTAATATGATGCTGCTGCTGCTGCTGCTATTGATAATGATGACAATGACTGTGTAAAGTGCTCTGCACAGTGTCTTGCATATAATAACCACTTAAATCTTACTTCTGAGACCCATTACAGTTCTGTGTTATTTTCTCCATTTAGCCAGTACTTCCTAGTGTATTTGACCTTATGGTGTAGGAGAATTCCCTATCATCTTTCCCCATTGATGCATCTTCTCTTAAAAATGTGAAGGGACTAAACATTGTGTGTGTGTGTGTGGGGAGGGGGTGGGTATGTGTGAAACACTAGGACCTTTTTTTCCTCTTTTGTACTTGGCATGTATTGGTGTAGGTACTAATAGTTGAATCCATAAAATAATAATAGTGAATCCATAAAAATCTGCTGTCATTTTCAAAGTTATTTTGGAATGCTATATATATATATATATTACATCAGTGTTCAAGGCAGTGTGGAATTGCCTTCAGAGCTTATGATACAGTCTCTCTTATGATACAGCTTATGATTACCCATTTTTTCATGTCTTGAGTGCACAAATTTTTATTATGATTTCATGTATTATAGTTCACTTATTTTTAGCTATCACAATTGCCTGCTACTTTGTGACAGTAATAGTAACTGAAACTTAAAAAGGGATAGTGAAAGATAAAAAAGGGTTATACTCCTCCAGGAGCAGAAATATAATTTAGAAATGTATGTACAAGTTAATGTAGTACAAAATGTAATGTTAAAATTATAAAATAAGTATAGAGTATAGTAGAGTGAGTATCTGGGAGAGCTTCATGGAAAAGGTAGCATTTCAGATGGAGCTTGATGACTATGGATAGGGAAATATGGAAGAAGGGTTTACAGCAGGCAGAGAAAGTTGTAAACAGAGACCCAAAAGCAGGAATGTACTTGTGCTGTCAGATTAGTAGGAAAGGTAAGAAAAGAAACAGGAACATAGAACTCCAGCACCAGAGTCCCTGGATAAGTTTTACAAATCTTGGAAACTGAAATATACTATGTCCTTTGAAAAGTGGCTTCAACTCTATCTTGATACCTCATCCTGAAAATAAAGGTAATATTTGTTCCTATCTCTCAGGACTGATGTGAAGAATAATGTAAGTAACATGCCTGGAATAATGTCCTTTGGCACCTAGCAAGTATTATGTGTGTTAGGAAACAAGATAATGTAAAATCTTTCCTGGCAACCCCTGAAAAGTTTTTGAACAAGAGGGTGAAAAGAGTGAAGCTGTGCCGTGAGAGGGTGATCTTGGCAGACATTAGTTAAAAGACAGAGCTGGGAAGGAAAAATAAGGACTGAGACTGGGGCCCTGACTGTGGGAATAAGGAAAAGAATGACTGCAAGAGATAATACAAGGTCCCCAAGACATAGAAATGCTAACTTTCGAAGAGCTTGAGTTGAAGGTATATTTGTTTTTGAAACAGTCAAGTAATTTGAAAGTAATTATAGTAACCAAGGTGGGAGAATTTTGAGATGTATTTTGTTCTATAGCTTCCTAAACTGGTACTAAAAGGTAATTGCAAAAGTGACTTGCTAGAAAACAAAGTGTATAGTGCATTTATCAGTGGACTGAGTAATTTTCCCATTTTATTATTGGAAAACACTAAAATGAGTGCATGAATGTTCATGTACTTTTTTTAATCATTGGTAACATTACATATTCTCCCTTTTTAATGAAAACATTTCACAAACTTTAAAAGTAATTTGTAATGGTAATTTATTGAACATTATTATGAGGATAAAAAATAAATTCTAGAATGATAAAGACCAGATTTGGCCTATTATTCATTTTATTTACTATTATTACTGATAGTTGTATCTTTTGGATGCTGCCACATCTTGTTGATTTTCCTTCTATTACTACTTGTTTTTATATCCTATTTTAAACTAAATTATTGAAGCAAAAAAGATGGGAAAGCAGGATTTGTTCATTTTAGATAACTTTTAAAACTAAGGAGAAGACTTCTGTTACATCTGGCTAAAATGAAAAACTTTTTGTCGCTCTTCAAAGATGCTGTCTTACACTATTTTCTATATTTGATTCCAATTTCCTGATAACCATTATTTGGTTTATTAAGGGTTTCCTTAACATATTGTTTACCTACATGTAGGATACCAAACACTGACCTGCTTGTTAATTTAATCAAATTTCTTTTATCTCCTTGTGCCTGCTCTGGAATAAAAGCTGAGAAACGTCTCTAAAAAAATTTCATATGATATACTAATAAACATGTGGTACTTAAAATTTCAAGCAAGTGAATAACAAAGCAAGTTTTTAAGGTGGAACAGTGTGTGATGTCCTAAAAATGAGACCGAACCAGTTCATTGATGAATTCAGAGCAGAAAACTAGATAGAAATCATTGTGAAGTATAGTGGGCTTCTTTTTGAAAAGAAAAATCTCAGTAGGAAAAAGCTTTAGTCATCTCTTGTAAAAAAAAAAAAAAAGCTAAGACTCCCACTGGAAATAATGGAAGGAAATAGGACCTCTTTGTCAATTCCAACATGGGGTTTTCTTCTTGATACTTAGTATGTAAGACTCATCTTGCAAATGAAAACAACAACAACAAAAATGATTTGGCAGTGATGATGCCAATAATTCAGTGTTTTTGAAACATGATTACATCAGCTGAGAATTATTTGTTACCTGTATCTTCTACCAAATTCAAATAGGTTGATTCATGCCAAACACTTTGTGGGGAGACTGTGGAGCAGGAGCTACACTTTGGCTGTTATTAATTCTTCAATATAACTTCAAGCCAGTGAAGCTGGAATTTGATGAAATTCATAAAGAGCATGTCCCTATTTTCCAAATAAATTATCAAAGAAAATGTGTGACTATTGAAGAGTATGATTGAATTCTCTGCTCTGGATGCTATTCTCTCCTCAAATACCCAGAAAACTCCAAACTAATTCTAGACCACAAACAAAAATTACCTGCTCTGATGGCATGTCAAATTTGTTGACATACTGTCTTAGCATGTTGTATACTAGGTATAACAAAATGTTGTATACTAGGTAACTTAACAAACAACAGAAATTTATTCATTGGAATTCTGAAGTCTGGAAAATCCATCTAAGATCAAGATACCTGAAGATCCCTTGTCTTTTGAGATTCCATTCCCTGGCTCATAGATGGCCATCCTTTCTGTCTTCACATGCAGGAGGACTAAGGGGCCTTACTAAGGTCTCTTTTATTAGAACACTAATCCTTCCCATGAAGGCTCTGGCCTCATGACCTCATTACACCAGTTAAAAACCACACGTCCAAATTTCACCACAGTGGGCGTAACAAGCTTTAACATAAGAATTTGGTGTGGGGGGGTGTTGACAGGGGTGGTGGTGCAGTATAATTGTATTACTCAGAAAGTAGAAATGAAAACCTCAGTATTTACAGGTACACTTTTGGCACAAATGCAAGAACTCTCTGTTGGAAATGCCAGTAAAGCTTCAAATATCACTGGAAAACACGTTTTGTTACTCATTTGCATTCTACAAAAAGTCCTTCTTACCAGTGTTTTGAAAGGAGTTTGGAAAGTTATTGGCTACGCAACTGTTCCAAGTGTTTAAATTGATCTGAGGGCCTTGATACAAATAATACAAATACTTGTGAAGGCAAACATTTTCCTAATTTGTAGGTATTTTGATATAAGTAATTGATATACAGGTTAATCCCCAGTGGTCTGTTGACTATTGACTTATATGTATGTACCTTCCAAATTGTGAAGCATTACCAAAATAATCTCTTTTAGGATTCCCCTACTCCCCCGGTTGATAAAATGGTCAGTCATTTATTCACCAGATGTTTACTATGTGCCAAGTACTGAAAAAAATAGTAATCAATGAAGCATAATATTTCATACATGACATAGATATAGAAATGAAAAAAACACACACAATAAAACAAAAAATAGAGAAATTTAGATAGTAATAAGTGCTGAAATAGAGCGTGAAGAAAAGAGTGAACTCTACGTAGGGAGGGATAAACACTTTAAATAGGTCAGGAAAGGGTCTGAGAATTTGACAGTTAAACAGAACCATGGGTGTTGAGAAGTCAAAGTCAGCTGTAAGTTCCAGGGAGAGGGAGCAAACACTAGAAAGACCCTGTGATAGGAACAAGCTATGCTTATTCAAGAATAACAGGAAGGGTGGCTCATGCAGTAAGTGGAGTTCATTGGGACTTGGAATCTTATAGCTGTGGAATGACAAGCGAAGGCAGAAAGATAAGAAATGCTAAAATCTCTTTACTCAAATTTTTCTTCTTCTTTTTGCATGATTCCCTTCAAAGCTAGAGGAAAGATTAACCATCTTAAAAAAACAATTATCTTGAATGTTTCACTACTTTCCTCTAGTGTCCTAAGATTTAATCTATACCTTTGAATGGCATGTCTCCATTCTTCTTGCTTTGACAACTCAGAAAAAGTCCTCTCCAATGGCTTGTTCCTTCTTTGACAAAACAAGCGAAAGAAATAGATTATTTTATGCTTTTCATCTTAAGCTGATCAAAGGAAGAAAGACAAATGCTGAAGAAATATAATTACATCTCTTGAAGCAAATCTGCCCTTTCTGTAACAGATTCAGTCATTGTGTTCCATATGTCACTTAGTAGGTGAATTTGGTCAAGTTACTGGTCCTTTCTTGAACCTGTTGTCTTATGGAGCACTTACTGTTGTCATATTAGCAAGAAAATTGTCATTCCTTTTAGTCATCACCAGTAAGCCTTTTCTGCAAACTTTTTCAAGCAGTTCCAATAAATTTTTAAATTAACTTTCCCCCAGCTCATGCCAGTGGCCAAATATCGTTTCCTCCAGTGTCCAGCTAAAAGAAGCCATATATTTACTTTTATTTTTTTTAAAGATTTATTTATTTATACATACAAGAGCTGGGATACAGGCCAGAGTCCAGGGCAGTGAGAGGATTCACCAGGGACAGAGCGGGGATCAGAACATACAGACTGACTGAAACACACTGCTAAGGGGAGCAGTGGGTGAGGCAGGAGAGGTCTGCTGCTCCATGTGGGTTCCCTCCCTGGCCAACAGCAGGAATCGAACTCGTGATGCAGTGGCTGTGGTTTGCTTCATAGTGCGTTGCTTAACCCACTGCACCACCAGGGAGGCCCAGAAGCCATATATTTATGAGACCATCTTTTGGTGACAAAAATGTCAGGAGCCAGTGGTCTATTATAAACCTAGCACTACATAATACAATACCAAGACCAAAACAAAACAAAACCACAAAACCCAACACACACACATACCAAAAAACCAATCCCACTAGAACTAATTCAGATTATCCTCAAGCCTCTGACAAAGTTTATGTATACTATGTCGCTATACACCAAGGATTCCAGAGCATAGGTGAAAACATGTGAGTATATAGCCCTTGATCTCCTGAGCTGCATTTGGCAAGTCTCCAGTCATTCATTTCTGTCTAATTAATGACATTCCTGGCATATGGGGGTCATATAACAGAATATGTTCATACTCTGCCAGCAGAAATCCACTTTGTTCTCCACCTGCAAAAAAAAAAAAAAAATCGGGAAACTCTGCATTTCTTTATTGTATCATTTTGAAGGCAGTTGCTCACCCTCTTTTCTCTCCTATCCCTTCCACTCACTCTCTTCTTTTTCCTTACCTCTCTCCGTCTCAACCTTTCTCTACCTGCCCCCCTTCTCTCACTTTCCAGTGACAAGGTGGGGTGGTGTAACATGACGGATCCCAACATCTGAACTGATTTGGGAAGTTATCTTAGAAATTTAAGGATTTAAGTAATGCTAATATTGTCTTGGTCCTCTGAGAAAACCATGGCCATCCCACTGCCACATGTTAACTTCTGCAGTCTTCCTTGCCTAGGATGCTTTTTCTTCTTTTCATTCTCCATGACCAATTTTAAATCTCACCTCTTGCAATAAATCTTACGCTGTACTTAATCTTTTTTTTTTTTTCACCCTGCTATGGTGCTGTATATTTTCTGGTGTTTAATCATGTTCTTGAGCCTTGTACATAAGTTTAAATGCTTTTCACACTTAGATTTAAGTTTTTGTGAGCAGTAATCATGTCATACATATTTGTAGTTCACATTTCTCCCTATGTCAACTGTGGTCATGCCTGTAAACACCTGAACATCCCACCATAGGGAAAAGGGCGTGTTGGCAAAGTTCTTGAACTTCTGAACTGAGTCAGAGACAGCTGTATATTTTGTAATATTAAAAACATGATAATGTCTAATAAGCCAAGTTCTTATATAGAACTTAGCTGTTTTGTAAGAAGCCTGTAACAATAAATCGAGTCCAATTGAATGTTCCATGGAACACCTTCACTCTCTGTTTCACCCTAAATTTCCAGTTGAGATTAGAATGTTTGAGTTTGAGCATCCAAATCAAATCTTGGAAGGAGTCAAGGCAATTCTCAAATAAGGTAAGAATCCTTGAAAAAATAAGCGTTTTCTCCTGTTATATGCCTACAATTCACTTAGCTTCAATTCACTGCCACCAGAAAACAGACAGAATTACATATTTTTCTTTTTGATAAAAAAGGGGGAAATCTGGACTAACAGGACAGTTAGAGACTGTAATTTTCATTTTTCCTTTATTTAATCAATGGATAACAAACCATGAAAACAGATTAATTCATAAAGAAAGATGAGTGCATATTCACAGAAGAAAATAATACTTGTTGAAATTTAAACGTGGGAAATTTAAAACAATGAGGATGATAGCTAGTGAGCTCTATTACATAAACCAAAGAATATCATTGACATCCTGGATAAACAGGCCATTCAACAGAGGAAGCTGTCTATACTCAGTAGCTGCATCCTGCTATGGGAGTTTAAAAAGCAAGAGAAGATTGTGCAGAGCGAGGAGCCATGTATACCTGGATGTGCTCTATTAAAAGAGGCGCTTGATTGCTCAGTAATTGCAGAGCTAGGCTCTTGGGGAGGCCTTTGTCATCCCTCCTTGGCTGACACCAGACGATAGTGTGGCTCTGTGATAAGAAACAGAGGACCAGTGTCTCCATGGTAACTAACTGAGCTCTATATATTATACCTCATTACAAATGAGGATAGATAGTAAAAAAATAATATATTAACACAGAGAGGGAATATATATGTGAGTGTATATATGTATCCTGCCTTCTATCTGAAAAGTGAATAAAATAAAAGTGTGATTGCATTGAAAGGACAAGGTTGATAGGCCTTTTTTCCCATTGGTGCAGGTAAATATTTCGTTTTTCAGTTTGATGGTTTTTGTTCTGAACCCTCCCAGCTGTAGCTTGAAAGATTAATGATGGGCAGCCAACGAACCTGAGGAGGCAGTGAATGAATAGAAACCAGCACCAGAGAAGAAAGAGTACTGCCTGACCTTTGGGACAAATAAATAAGGATTTACTAAGTCTGCTAGTTTCATCCCCATATCAGGAAAACCTGGAGCCCATTAGAATGGAAACCTGGAGACTTTTATAACATAACGATTCCTAGAGTTCTGAACTTACACAGACTAGTGACAGGAAAAAAAAAAAGAGGGAAGGAAAATCGGTAGTTTCCTTTCTAATTTTCTCTTCTGTGGGTATTGATTTTACTTTAACACAACTAACTTAACCATGTCTCTCCTCACAGAAGACCGTTACACCTATGAGTAGATCTTTATAAGGTTAAGCACATTTCCTGAGAACTCAGCCTGCCTGTGTCAGGTATTTTAAAGAAAAAGACCAAATTAAAGAAATCATCAGTGAGTAAACCATTAATACTAGAAATAAAAAGTTTTGATTCAATTCACGAGTCTAAGTATTTGTTCAGAGAACAAATACCTTGGAGCTTTTCCCAACTGTTCTAATTTAGCTTTACTGTATTAGTCCATCTGCTTTTAGATGAATGACTTTAAACTCTAAAAGAATGACCCTTGGTAGTCCAGCAGGGAATTTTACTGATCTTTAAGGTTAGTTCCTTCCTCATTGGTGTTCTTTTCTCAGCCACTCTGATTTCTGAAGGGTCATTGCTAGAAAGGGCATGTATGTATTTTAAAAACAAAATCACCATTTCACATAATTTGCCACCTTTTATTTCTTCCTCCTGATTTCTTGCTCTCCTACAAGGCTTATATAAACTTGTTATTTGAGCCTTGTAAGGTACACCTATTACATAGGGATGACAAGAAAGGGATTAGCATAGGTATATGCCCAAGAGAAATGAAAACATTACAAACAAAACTTACACACAGATGTTCATAGTACTGTTCCTCTTAATAGCCCCAAAGTAGAAACAACCCAAATGTTTATCAGTTACTGAATGGATAAGTATGTGGTTTCTCCATACAATGGAATATTATTCAGCAAAAATGAAAAAAGATTGAAGTATTGATACATGCTATAACATGGACAAACATTGAAAACATTATGGTAAGTGTAGAAGTGAGTCATAAAAGGTCATCTTGTATGATTCCATTTAGAGGAAAGTCTAAGGAAAGGCTGGTCTACAGAGATAGAAAATAGATGAGTGGTTGCTTAGGGTTTGGAAAAGACTATAGGAAGATGAGGGTGACTGCTTTAGGGACGCAGGGTTTCTTTTGGAAATGATGAAAATGTTCTAAAATTGATTGTGGTGATAGTTGCAAAGCTACTAAAAAAGAAATTGAATTAGACATTTCAAGTGGATGGATTGCATTATATGTGAATTATATCTTTAAAACTTTCATAAAAAAATAAAGGACCTGCATAAATATGAAGATGATATATAGTTATGATGAACTATGTCCTGGTTTGCCCAGCATTGTCCCAGTTTTTCCCAGTTGGGGTAGTGAATTATTAAAATTCACTGCTTTCACTTTCAAAAGTATCTTGTTTGGATGATAACTCTGTGGTTACCACACATACAGACAAATTACTGTGACTCTCTTCTTTGTATATTAAGGTTATTTAATGAAAAAATCATGTGGCGTTTCTATTAAAAATGAAAATTCCTGTATCCCTCCCAAGGATTCTAATTCAGTAGGTCAGAGGTGTTTTGTATTTTTAATGGCATTCAGTGGTCTACATGTTCATAAATAAAGGTAATAACCAAGTTATATTTTTGGGCAAATAGAATTCCAGGGAGGTATGAGAAGGCTCTGTAGGAAAGTTCTTGGTTATAGAAGACTTGGAACAAATTTAGACTTTTATGAGGATCAGCAGAACAGTGTGAAGAACATACAAATGATGATTCTAAAAAATACCCTTCCCTTCTTCCTTTCCTTGTGAGACTAAAATAGATCTAGCCTCTGTTACTCTGTCAGTATGAGGGAGGACAGAACCACTAATGATGCAGTTGGAAGTTTCTTCTCCAAAATGCCAGAGGTGGAGGCAGGTGGGTTTTGGGGAATCCCTGAAAATTGCCATTCTGCTTCAAAACCTGATATCCACTGCCTTCTCTCAGGTCATTCTGGCTGGTTCCATCTTATAGCCGGTGACTAGAATTTTATTAATGTGACTTTTAACACTTAGTATTGGAGACGAAAAGGATTGAAGCTGAGTAGACTTAGAAACATAGGAAAAAGAAACTTACACGTCAGGATCAGGGTAGTTTTTGTTTTTTTTTCTTTTTAACTGCCATAGACTGAAGATTTGTCTACTCCCAAAATTCATATGTTGAGACGTAATTCCCAGTGAGATTTTATTTGGAGGAGGTACTTCTGGGAAGTGATTAAATCATGAAGAGCTCTCATGATGGGATTAGTACTCTTGCAATACATGAGATCCCCAAGAGAGCTTTTGCCCCTCTGCCATCTTGAGGACACATGGAAAAGACTGTTGTCTCTGAATCAGGAAGCAGGCCATCACCAGACACCAAATCTGCTGGCACTTTGATCTTGGACTCTGCAGCTTGTTTATAAGCCACCTAGTCTATGATATTGTGCTATAGCAGCCTACTTAGGAAGTTCGGCCATGATTTTTTTTTTTAAATAAATATGAACAATAGGGTATGTAGCACAGTATGGCCAAACTGGTTAAAAAAAAAAAAAAACTGTCACAATTGCATATTTGTTAGTAGGTATATTATTAAATTTTTACTATTATTTGTACTTAACCTAAATGCAACATTAAATCTTGTCATCTTCATTGCTTGTTGTTCATATGGAAGAACTTTTCACAGTTTCAAAGTATGAAATGAAAATCGTTCTGAAGAAGCCTGTACATTCCCACATGTGCAGAATTGTTGTAAAACGACTTAAGGAGGATGCAAAAGTCCTTACAAACCTGTTCTCTTGTTTGACCAGATTGCTTTAATTCTTAGCATTTTTTGCTGCTTTAATCAATCAAGAAAAACCTCTCCTGCAGATTCAGAGTCTGCAGTATACTCCTCCTTGCTCCTGTCCATGCCCAAGCTTCTTGATCTCTAGGGAAAAGGTTGACATCTGGGGAGATTTCTTTGTTTCACTTTGTTCCAACAAACTGTTTGAATATTTAGGCTTTTTACTGAAATTTGAGTCTTTTCTTTTCTCACTTAGGTACTGTCTAAAATTTTTCAGTGTTTAAAAAAGGATTCCTAAAAGTCTTTAAAAGGATTCCTAATTAGTTGAGGGACTTCTGGGTTGAATATTAACTTTATTGTTAAAAAAACACCAATTAAACTTCTATAGTTTCTGATATGCTGCTTTTCGGTGAAACATTCCATGCATCCCTTTTAGGTCCATTATTCATAAGACATTAACTCAGCAGATCAGTGCAGCAATAATAATTTTTTGTGATAATTTAGATGCCCATGTTTGGTGAATCTGTTTGATTGGACGCCCATAGAATGACAATGAACACAGCAGTTTGGAATTATCCAAAAGACAAATATTTGGAAAAGATTTTAAAAGTTTTAACCTTAAGGATTATAATTTCTCATCTAATGATGTAGATTTACTGGGACCTCAAAAGGAATAAAAAGCATTTTATGGAAGTAAAAACTTATGATGGATTCAAGTAACTGATTTCAGAGGAGACCCTTAAATAATAAAATACCAGCAGGTATAGTAGGCTTAAAGACACAAGGTTACATAGAACTCTATGGTAATAGATTACATCAGAAACAATAAATACTGGGCCTCCCTGGTGGCTTAAAAGGGTTAAGTCTCAGCACTATGAAGCTATCAACAGCCATTGTAAGCATAAGTTCAATCCCCAGTCAGGGAGGTGACTCACATGGTGCTGCAGATCTCTCCTGCCACGCCCGCTGCTCCCTTCAGCAGTGTATTTCAGTAAATCTGTTCTATTCTCTCTCTCTCTTTCTCTCTCTCTCTCTCCCCTCTACACACACACACACACACACACAAAATCCCATCCTCTGACCTATACCCCTGCCTTTAAAAAAAAAAAAAAAAAGAAACAAGACTAGGCACCATGGCATTAAATTTTGATTATAGGCAGGAAACAAGGACGGTCTGGACACTGAGGAGTACAGCCAAGAGAAACAGTGGCAAGACAAACCAGGTTAATAGTTTGATGTATATTTGAAAGGATTTTATTGAACTTGAAATTATAAGAACAAGTAACCCTCTAAGAACTTTTGTTGTTGGTGACTCTGATTCTGATCTAGTTTCAGTTCAAAGTTTTTATTAAGGTACTTAGTAAATCCTGAAAATCAGGAAAGAGCCAGGCTGTGACAAATAATAATAACATTGAACCTGAAAAATAAATAAAGTCCATTTATGGTATTGTATTTGTGGGTGAATTGAGTTATGGCAGAAGAGCAGAACAATAATAATGAACAAAGTCTTTGACATCAGATAAACTATTTCCTCCAATCACTTTTGGGTGGGTATATGATTTAACCTATATGACCTTTGGTAGGCCTATAGTAGCTTTAGTAGATAGCAGCAATTTTCTTTTTTTTTTTATATATATTGTTTTTTTTTTATTATTATTAGTTATATTTGACATCATTTGTAGTCCGCAGGGGGTACCCACCACCATTTCACCCGTGCACCATCACCTCAGTCCCTTGTGCACCCTCTGGCATCTTCCCCGTCTTTGCCCTTCCCCTCCCCTCCCCCATGGTCCCTTTGGTTTATCCCGGCTTTTTGGTCTTATTAAGTTTTGTTGTTGTTGTTGTTTACTTTTGGTTATAATTGC
>JAGFMF010011631.1:913895-933144 GCA_019455555.1 Galemys pyrenaicus
TCGTAATGTGTCTTCGCTTTTTTTCCTCTGGACTTCGCTATCTTTTTCTGTCTTGGTTCTTTTTGTTTCTGTATCCTCAAGGGAACTGATTCGCTCTTCGATAGCAGCAATTTTCTAATGTGGCATCTACTTTACCCCTCCCCCACTTTCCAACTTTTTACCTTCTCTCCATCTTCTCCAGTAACCCAGTGATTGCATTTATCATTGTGATTTTTGTTGGCATTTCTATGGTAACTACTAAGATTCAGCACCTTTTCAGTGTTTATTGGACTCTTGGCTATCATATTATGTGAAGTGCATATTCTAATCACTTTCCCCATTTTTTTTAAAGTTTTTTGATCTTATGATCTGTAGTTTGAAAAAATATATATTGCAGATATGAACTCCTTGTTGGAAATGTGTACTGCAAATATATTTTCTCATTCTGTGACTTGCCATTTAACTCTCTTAATGATGTCTTAGATGAACAAAAGTTCTTAATTTTAAAATGTCAAATTTGTCAAATTTTTTCTTCATGTTGAGCACTTTTGTGTTGTTTAAGAAATCTTTGTTTAACCCAAGGTCTTTTTTTCTTTAGTATCTGAGTGACTTCATTTTAATGTTTAAATTTTTAGTCTATCAAGACATACGAGCAGGGGTCCAATTTTATCTTTCCCAGATGCTCTTTCATCTGCTCAAACCTATTTTAAAAATAATTCATATTTAGGGAATTTCCTATCACAATGTCTTAATAAATTGGATGTGAAACTAACATTTAACATCATTCAATAAAATATTAGAACACCAAAATATAAGGTAAACTCAAACACAAATATGTCTATGAACTAAACAGAGAACAAAAAAGCAAAGCAATGAGAGGAGCTGAAGTAGTGGCCTTTTGTGATGTTGATTTAAAGGAGGTGGAGGAGTCTGGGAGTTTAGTTCCTAAGAGATCAGGAATACTTACAGTGCTGCATTTCAACCAGTAGTGTGCAGCCAGGGGCTTGGGAGAAGGAAACTTATAACAAGAGAAAGCTGAAGGAAAACATTTTCTGTTCCTTACATCGGGCTGTGACTTTCAGAAAACTTCAGGATATATTTGAAGGAAGACATATTCTCTAAAGTTGAACAGAACCAAGTTTCCTATGATCTCTGAGGCATCACTAAGTGTATAACCAATATCCAGCTTGGGACAGGAATCCTAATATGTCGTGATTAGATCTCATTCTGGATTGTGAGGAAGAGGGGTCAGGATTTCTGTTGTGTTGAACACTGGAAAAAGAAGAAGAGGCAGGATAGGGAGACCTTAACGAAGCTCAGAATTACGGAACAGAGAAACAAGTTTACTTATCTGAAAGAAGCCGACCAAATTAACAATCAGAATATGAATTCATTCCAGATAGAACTCATTTGATGGAATTTTATAGTAAATATATTTAGGGTGCATAAGTACATAAATAAGGAGTACTTCAATAAAAAATGAAGATGAAAAACAAAGAAGTCCTTCCAGAATGAAGACTATAATGTAGAAATGCAAGAACCTAGAAGGAAGAAATAAAACATTCAATGTAATTACTTATTAAAGAAGTAGAAGGAAAAAATAATTGGAATAAGATAATATTGAAGGGAACACAGAGTGAGTTAACATTCATAAAAGCAAAGAGGATAGAAATGAGAAAATCTAACAATGTTAAATAAAAATGAATTAGTTTAATAAGTTTGAGTGAGAAGAAGATAAAATAGTTTCAATATGTGTTTCACTGTAATCTCGACAGCAAAACAACAAAACTGGACAAATATCTAATGATGTAATTCAAACAGCACTCCCAGAATTTAATTTATGAATCTGTTACATACTGTAAAGGTCATATACAATATGTTGAACAAAACTGACCAAAAATAGCAATCTAATTTACTAGATTACAAAAAATAATGAGTGAATTATTCAGGTAGTCAAGCCAAAAGATTGTCACTTACAGGTGACTTAAAATATTTGGGTTGGGTTCTTTGAGATGTATTCGATTGGATTTCAAAACACACCTTTGAAAGGTAAAAAAAGAAGCTCCAGCAAATTGGTCTCAGGACTACAGTGTGTATTCATTGTCTTCACCCTTCACTTTTCCTTTCTGTGTTCTCTATATTTGCTGCCACTTCTGCCTGTCTCAGTGACTTGTCTGGTAGAATGATCCAAACTCATTCCCAATGGGGCTAGATCCCTGCTAATCATAACCTTCTGTGACTGCAGTTAATGACCTTGACATTTCAGTCACAGATGAGCAAGAAAATACCAAGTAATATCATCTGAAGATCACCCATATTTCTTTCTGCCCCATTCTGTAGTAGAAACCGTAGTTTCTTTGCTGTTTGAAGTCATTGTCCCCTAACACAGTGGTGGTAACTCCTTTTGCAAGGAACTCCCAGGACTCCTGTGGCAGCTGGAGCTTATAGTTCAAAAACAGCAATTTGAGGAAATTCTTGTTGTATCTCCTGGTGAAATTCTTCCCTCTTTGAGTTCCAGGACCACTAGTTCTGTGGAGCCCAGACTTACAGAAATAGAAGACACACAACTTCCTGGCAGGTCATTAGAAGTGGTGATAAGTAGGACTCTTTCTGTGTTCACTGCTTAGTTCTTGAATCTGGTGTCCTATTGAGGTCACAGCACCAAATACAGGTCTCTGATTCAGTGTCTATAACCATCATCTGAAGAGTGGCTCCTTATTTTTGAAGGATAGTCTTTGGGTTGGTATACCTTCTATTCCAGTGCACTGTTAAACTAGTAGTTTCTAGGTGGTTCAGTAAGTGATAGAACAGGTGGATCCCCTGGCCCACTTCTACATTCTCTTTATTATAAAGTGAATTCCCAGGTTGTATTAGATATTGTATTGTGTGGGTTTCCATACCTGGGTTGTATTAGATATTGTATGCATACGGATCAGTATTCCCTAAGCTCCCTTAGAGTAGTCTTGACTGAGACCCTGAGAGAAGTAAAGGCATCGATTCATGTGAATAAAAATCTGTTGACATTTCCAGGATAAAAGGAACCCACTGTAGTCAACTTCTGTCTAATGCCTGGTTGCCATATTAGAGGTTCAGCATTGCTGTCTGTTTTTGGCAGGTTGGACATTTAGAGACAAGAGTAACTAGATCAGCCTGATTCAGTGAGAGTTCATGCCACTGTCCACATACAGTCTCCATCTCTGCCACTCTGGTCATGTAATTTATAGGCTCAGTGTGCTTCATGGCCAGTGACAACAACTGGGTAACATTAACCTACCAAGTCATTTTGTGTCCTGGTTGTTGAGGGTAATTCTTGATTAGCATTAGTGTGTGATGCAAAGATCTTTATACTGTTTTTTTGTATTTTTGCTCCCAAACTCTCTTAAGACTTTTAATCTAGTCACTGCCTGAGTCTATACATAGTCTTACCACAAACCACTTCTCCTGCCATATGAACTGAATGACCACTGCCCAAAACTCTGACCATTGGGAAGGTTTTCACTTTCCACTGCCTCTCAAGACTGCCCCTGAATGAGACTGTAATTGCAGGTGTCATCCATTTTTTGGCTCGAGTCTAATTTATTGCCTCAAAATTCAGACATTATCCACCTTCTTCATATGGTTTACATAGATGTATATAGAGATACCACATATAGACCATAGTTATGCGCTGAGGGAGAGGCTCTACTGAATTGAAATAGAGGCTATGGGCTTTGGGTAGGGTGGGGAGGAAGTTCTAGTATACCTGAGCATGTACCTTATTTGTACTCTCTGTATATGTTATTACTCTCTTGTAATGAGTTAGTGCTGGGCCAGTTTAGCTTAATGAGTTGAATTCGACAGTTCTGGACATCTGGTCTCCTATGTGTCCTGTGATTGTTTTCACTCTCTCAGGTCTCAATGTCATGACAGAAGTTTAAAATTGTTTAAGTCATGTAATTTTATATGTATCTGTCATGACTGCTGCAACCCCCTAGGGTCTATGTTTTGATTCTTGCTACAAACACAATGATTCTTTTATCACAACGGATACCTACAACACTACATAGGATCTGCTAGATATATGACTGAAGTGGCTGGGCCACCTCTGCAACTGCCTGAATCATCTGCAGAGCTCTGTCCTGTTCCTGGCCTCATTGAAAACTGACAGCCTTCTGTGTTACCTGGTTTGAAGGCCATAAAACTATCCATAGTTGTGGAATGTGTTGTCTGTAGAACCTGAAAATGTCTAATAGGTATTGTGCCTCATACAAATGATGGTATTTTCCTTTCTAACTCAAGACTGCCTATTTCTTTCTCTTGCCTGATTGTATCAGTTGCTCTGTTAAGTAATCGTGGTAAAAATCAAACTATTGAGTTTCTTGCTTGGTGCATTTTGAGGAAGACAGGTAGCTCTTTGATAACTATTTTTCCCTATGGTGCTTAATCTATTTAGATTTGCTCTCTCATCTGGAGGTACATTTTAGCTACTTATATTTCCCTAAAAATGTACCCATTTCAATAATATTTTCAGATACATGTAGAGAGCTAAATAAGTTGTAATTTATTTTTGTTTCCTCTGCATTTATTCTCCAGTTTGATTTTGATAGTATTTATGTATTCTCTTTTTCTTGCTTAGTTAGACTACTTATTAGCTAAGTGGTTTGTTGGTGCCCTCCAATTTCTTGAGTTGGAAACTCAAAGTTTTTTTTATGTGAATAGCTTATTAATTAAACTAAGTATTTAAAGTTGTATATTTTCCTCTGAGTATTCTGGTTATCTTCTAGTTTGGTGTAGGCTTTTCTGTTGTTGATTTTTAAAAGGAATTGCTTAATATTGCTTTGAGTTACTTTTCCCCCCAGGAGTTAAGAAGGTTATAAAAAATACTTCCAGGGAGTTTTTCTTCATTTGATCAGAATTTTATCTATAATGTTTCTACTTCTTGCACTTTATTGATTTTTTTTTGAGGGCTAACTTAACTTTTTTTAATGTTCCTAAGTTTCTTAAGAGACAATATTGTATATGTGTGTTGCATAAATATGTGTATAATAGATACATATTGAACATAAGTATTAGTGATGGATTTTCTTCTCTTTTCTTCCTTTCTGTTTTTGCTTCCTGGAGTGCTGGAAATACCCAGGTTGTGTGTTAGGTATCCACAGTGATCTTCTCCCCAGACCAGTTCTGCCAAATGAGATCTCTGATAGCCAGTCTCAGGTTCTAGGCTGTGACTGAGGAATAGTGAGAAACAGTCTCATCCAGAGTCCTATAGTTGAAACAGACACATAAACTGAGAAATTTCTTCTTTGTTTTTTGATTATGGAACCTTACCCAGGAGCACTTCTGGTGCTCTAAGTACTTAAGCTGCAGTTAGTGAGAGATTTCAGTTATCTTGATTTTGGTTCTGGATGAGGATAAATCAGGTGTTTCCATATCACAGCCTCAGTTTACAAATAGTAGTCTCTTCAATAAGGAAACACAGGTGATCATCTATGACTCATATTAGTTTGGGGCTCTGACTGTTCTGGTGTAGGAGTCTCAGTCTCAAGCTAGTAATCATCACTGTGTGATTTGATTATTTCACTAGTTCTCCAGTTGTGCACCCTATGTCCTGCATACCAACTCTGAGTGCCCCGTTCCCTAGTATAGTGCCCAATTTTAAAATTTCATGATGTGGATACTTGTGTTCATAACAGCAGAAAGGCTCTGTTTAGCATCTGTCCCTCCCTCTCAGGGGTTGCATTATCCCAATATTGCTCTAAACATGGTTTAATGAGTTTTTTTTTAACCCTTTTATGCTGCTGCATTACTCCTGTATCTTAATCAGTGTATCCTAATCAGTCTTCAGATATTTAACTTGCTTTGTTACTTGGCATATTCATAATACCACCATCTTGCTGGACTCCTGACTTTTCAGTTTGTTGTTTTACAGTGTCTAGTTTCCACAAATCAGTGAATTTTCCAGTTTTCCTTCTCTTAACCAATTTATGATCTCACATCTTTGTGATTAGAGAAGATACTTCATATGATACCCCTATTTTAAAATCCACTGTTAATAAATTGTGGACTCATACATGGTTTATCTTGAAGAGTGTCCCATTTGCACTTGACAAAAATGTGTATTCTGTTTTGGGTAAAATGTTCTGTGTATGTCTATCAGATCTAGTTGGTTTATTATATTGTTCAAGTCCTCCATTTACTTATTATCTTCTGGGTTTTTTTTATCTACTATTGAAGGTGGAGTATTTGAAGTTTCCAACTATTAGAGAACTGTGTTCAATTCTGTCAATTTTTGTTTCATACACTTTGATGTTGGATTTGCTGTATAAATATTCTATTTTCTTACTGTATTAAACTTTTCATTAATATATCATGCCATTCTTTGTCTATTCTATTCTTTGTCTATTTTGTCTGATATCAGTATTATTCCTTTGCCCTCAATTATTATTTCTGGATGGGATAACATTTTTCGTCCTTTCACTTTAAACCTGTTTGTTTTTGGATCTAAAGTGAGTATCTTCTAGACAGCATGTAGTAGGGTCATTTTTTTTAAAGCCCACTCTGCCAATATCTGTCTTTTGATTGGAATATTTAACCCATTTCATATAAAATACTGACGAAAGTTCTGTCATTTTGTTATCTGTTATCAGTATGTTCCTCTATTTCCTTCATTGCCGCCGCCTTTTGTATTTGTTTTTTATGATATATTTAAATGTCCTTTCCATTTCTTTTTGTATTTTTATTTCAATTTTACAGTTACATTTTTGCTTTTTCATATGTGCTCATGTTCAACTCACCTCCACCAAACCACCCATGCCAATCAATACCCATCTGTCTCCCTCCTTCATTGCTCCCCTGTTCCCTTCGTATTTTCTATAGCTACTTTCTTTAGGTTTACCATGGGATTTGCCTTTAATATGTAAAGTTATAACATCCTAAGTTGAATTGATAAGAGCTTAAATCAGTAACATACAAAACTTGTTACTATACAGCTTTTTCCTATCCCCTTTCAGTTACTAAAATACAATATTATATCATATCTTCCATCAAACACATAGCTGAACATTTTTGATACATTTTCTTAAATCATGTAAAAAATGAAAGTGGAGTTACAAAACAGTACTACAATAATACTAACTTTTAGAGCAAAAACTGATTTTTTTTAGAAAGTGTGTTAGTCTTATCATGTTGGAAAAAGTATAGTTTTAAGCCAACTTTAATAGAAGGCTTTGTAATTGCTCATTATTTGCTACTGTACAGCTCCTTATTTCTTCATATTGCTTCATGTTTTTGTCTGTTCAACCTAATGGATGCTCTTTAGCATTTCTTGTAAGAAAGATCTAGTGGTAATGGACTCTCTTGTTTATCTGGAAATGTCTCACTTTTGAAGGACAGTTTTTCTGGTTAATGGAGGCGTTCACAGTTTTTTCCTTCGTATTTTTTACTGTATCACTCCTGTGACTTCCAACTTTTCTGCTGAGAAATCTGCTTATAACTTTATTGAGGATAACTTACATGTTGATGAGTTGCTTCTTGTTGCTTTCAAGATTTTCTTTTCATCTTTGTTTTTTGACAATTTGAGTATAGTGTGTCTTGTATGGGCCTCTTTGTCTTGTGCCTATTTGCAATTAATTGAACTTCTTGAATGTTATAGTCATGTCTTTTAAATTAGGGAAGTTTTCAACCACTATTTCTTCAAATAATTTGTCTGTACTTTTCTCTGTCTTTTTTCCTAGAACTCCTAGCATGCATGTTTGTCCTTTTGATACTACCCCACAGATCTCATAAGCCATTTTCCTTTCTTTTGCTCAGACTCAATATTTCAATTGACCTGTCTCCAAGTTCACTTTTTCTTTGTTCTATCTGTACAGATATGCTTTTGTGTCCTTTTTGTGTATTTTTCATTTCAGTTGTTATACTTTGTAGTTTTGTTTCTTTTTATGTTACCTGTCTCTTAATTGATAATTCTACTGACTCTGTTCAAATATCATTTACTTTTTCCATGCCTTACTATAGATTTTTGAACATCTATAAGACAGTTGTTGAAAATTTGTCTGACCAGTGTGCCATCCAGTATTTGTAAGAACAAGTTTCTTTCAATTTAATTTATAGTTCTGTTTATTTAACTAAACAGATTTTCTGTTTCCCAGAATTTTTTAAACATGACAGGCTGTCATTGTACCAGCAATGAGCATGAATTATAAACTTAAGATCTTCTCAAGTCTTTTCTGAACATGTATTTTTCATTGAGTATGTTACTTTCTAAGTTCTCTATATGTACTTGTTTTTGCATGGTCTGTTCTTTAAAGTTATATTTATTTATGCACACAAGAGGTGGTTAAAGGCCAGAGTTGCGGGAGGTGAGAGGATTCACCAGAGTCAGAGTGGGCAGCAAAACAGGCAGATTGAATGAAATACACTGCTGAAGGGAGTATCGGGCGAGGCAGGAGAGGTCTGCTGCGCCATGTGGGTCCCTTCCTGGGCCAGGGATTGAACTTGCACTGCTGTGCAGCGGATGCTTCACAGTGCGGCACTCAACCTACTGCGCCACCAGGGAGGCCCTGTCCTGTTCTTTAAATGTCTGCCTCCTATAAGGGGAAAATTAGAAAAATGAAGAGTGGGAAGTTTGCCCACCCTGCAAGCTGCCTACAAGTCTTTTTAGCCAGAGGGTATAGACTTGCAGCATTGTAACAGCAAGAGTTACATTGTCTGCCCATCTCTGTGCCTATACCTCGCGTATCAGAAGCAATAATCGGTCTCCAAAGTATAGATTCCCCGTATTTGGAGGACAGGTTCCTTATGCCCACCCTGGTTCTGACAAACTACTTTCAAGCTACTCCTGTGGTATGTAGATAGCTTCCTGTTGTTGGTCCTGGGAATGGGCAATAGACAGTGAACAAAAAGCTGAAAATGACCTACATTAATTTACTCTCCAGCCCTCTTCCTGATAGTTACAAACCTTTGTAGACTCCAGAGTTCTAAAATAGTTTCAGACACATTCTTCCAGGACACATATTGTCTAGGTAAGGAAGTGATCCCAGTACTTTCTACTAAATCATCTTACTACAATTCTTTAGTTCTGATTCCTTTTTGTTTAACCATTTTTTTTGTTCAATTTATTCTCTGCATCCTCATTTTGCAATATTATAAACAATAAGAACAAGAGAAGCAGCATCCTTAGCAATTTGGGAGTTTCAGCTAGATCACCCAATTCATTCCACATGTGTCTTAATTTCCATGTTACTGAAAGCAATGTACTCAACTTTCTGCAACTATCTAAAAAGATCGTTTTTACTCCACTTTGCAATAATATTCTTTAGTTACTTTTGTGCCCTTAACAGCAGTATCCTCAGTGCCAGTATTACTAGTAATAGTCTCTTCAAGACAATTCAAATTTTCTCTAACATGTTATTCATAGTCCTTCTAGTCTCTGCCCTCTGCCTGGTTCCCAAATCAAGGAAGCACCCCATTTCCAGGTATCAAAATCTGATTTAGTTCTCTATTATTCTGAAAGGTTATTAGCTTCATACAACAAACATTTACTATCTCGTAGTTCTTGTCAACTAGGTATCAGGTGTGGCAGGTACAGAACCTTTCATAACATAAAAATCATATTGTCAGTAGTGTTACATTAATTTTAAGGCTCAATTATGGGAAGTTCCATGTCCAAGCTCACATGCTGTTATCATAAAGCCTTACGTCCTCAATGACTATTGTCCAGAGATCCCAGCTCCTTACCATGTGGCCATCTCCAAAGAACAGCTCATATATGGGGCACTTGTTGTTTCTTAGAAAGAGGGAGAGAGCAAGTGAGAGAGGAAGTATAATGGAACCCAGAACCCCTTTGTAACTAAATCTTGGAAATTGGTTTTGCCATATTTTTTGATTAGAAGAGAGTCACTAAGTTCAGTTCACATTGAAGAGAAGATCATATAAGCACATCAATACCAGGAGGCAGGGGCCATTGGGAGCAATTTTAGGGGCTGTTGACTGAAGTGGAATAGTCATTTTTTATTCTTAAAAAGTACTTCTTTCACTTGAGACTAAAGCGTTTTGCCCTCAGAGCCTATTTACCTCAGTCTTCACCAATAAGGTATATATTAGCAAACTTTGAATATAGTATACCAATTAAGAGAAATTAAGAATATTTCCTAAATTTGAAAGTCATTAGTAATTGTTTCTGTGAAGAATCTGTTCATATCTTTGCATACTATTCCCTTGTATTGCTAGTCTTTAGATTTTTTTTGTATTATATGAGGAAATTAGCCCGTGTTTGACATATGTATGGTTTAATATTTTTCTCACTTTGTCATTCATCTTTTGATTTTGTTCATGATTTTGTGCCAAGTAGTTTTTTTTTTTTAATTTTCATGTAGTCAAATTGATCAAGTATCTCTTTTATAGAGGAACCCTACCCTTGAAAACGGAATCTATTCATGTTATTTCCTGCTAATTTATCTTTGGTTTCTCGCTATCGCCTTTACAGGATAAATTTGAATCTTCTTAATCTGACATATAAGAAATCTTATTATCTCATTCCTACTTAACTCTCTTTCTTTCATCTACTGAACAAAGCTTTATACTAGAGCTCCACTGCAGTCCATCCCCATGCCTACTGGTATTGTTACCTGACTCGTTCACTTATATGTGGAAAGATGCATTAGGTATGACCTAAGTTGAAGGCCCAGAGCCTTCTATACTACCTGGTATGCTTACTTTGTTGAATAAATGAGTAAGTTATCAGAGAACAATAGTTCAAAAACAAACAATAGCATAAAACCATAGCCATCACACTGTTGTGTTCATTTCTCCTAATTCTACTTTTCCAAGAAGACAACGTTAACTGTGCCAGTTCAAACTATCTCACAATATAATTTCCATAGTGTATGAAACAAATGCTATACAGGTTTCTTTGGTAAAGACCAACAGCTAAAGAATTCATGCTCCACCATTCCTGGTAGCTAAGTGTGGCCAAATGATTAGGTTCTGGACAGTGGAATATGATAAGTAATATGTACAACTTAACACCTTTATAAAGGAAGGTGCATACCCTCACCACACTCTTCTTCCTTTCCTGTTAGCAGGAATGAGGATGTGGGGACAGGAGCTGGAGAAGCAATCCTACACTTTCATATGGAAGCTCTTTGTTGAGAATAAGACAGCAACAGGTAGGAGTCAGAGTAGCTGAAACAATGAAGCCAGTTTTCAGTCCTGCACTGCTAATGCTTTACTTGGGCTGTTATATAACACAAATATCAGCTGCTATCTTGTTTAAGTCATTAGTTGTATCCTAACTAACAGTGCCCTTAGGTATCACTTCTCACCACTGGGGTCATTCCCTGCTAATTCTCTTTAACAGGTCAGTGTCCGTCAGGGAATCTGGAGCATTGACGGTTTGGATCAAGAAAATGATGACACTATTATAAAATTGAAGGAGGAAGGTGAAGGAGGGAGGGAGGGAGAGAGAGCGAGAGATAAATGAATGTCACTGAGGTCATCATTGAAAGGCCACTTGTGATAAACTAAGCATGCTCTCCATGACTATGATGAAGAGTCACTTAGGCACTCAGGACCAGACAGGGATATGTGGCAAATCAACATCCTAGAACAAGAAAGTAAAAGGAGAAGGGTATGAAATAATACAACGAAATATAGGGAAAATCAGACTGGATGCTACTCTATGGCAGTAATTTAATGAGGTCTAAAGCCCATGATTGTTAAAATAAAACAGTGAAAAATACCAAGGCAGGGGGAAAGGGCAAAAGATATAATCCTGGCAAAATGGACCTGGGGCTCCAATTTCAGGCACCTGGTTCCCATTAATCTCTCATCCCTGTAGACTCTTACAGAGCCTCCTGCTTCTCCCTAGCCTTGTCCTGAGCTGGTATGTAAATTAAACCAGTGGCTTTAATCTTTATAATGTTATAACAGAAGGAATGAAGATAGTAAAACTTGAAGATGGAGATAGAGTCCATAGATTCCAAATATGTAGTAGCAGAAAGTGCCAAATAGAGAACAGGGACAAGAGAAAAAACTATTATAAAATGAGATTTTATTTCCTCTTCTGAACCTCTATCTTCCCCTTACCCCTTTCTGAAATACGCATACATAGGTCGCGTTAAGAAAACCCTTTCCAGTTGGCCTTTATCCAAGACAAGGGTACAGCTGGGCCGAAGGGCCACATGTTGAAGTTATTAATATGCCCATGCCCTTCTCCCCCACTGAGTTCACTGATCAAAGGCCCTGCCAGAGCAGCAATGGATAGCCTCGCATAATGGGAACTGAAATTCTACTTAAGAAACCAGCTTTGCCAAAACACACTACCTTTTTAAGTGAAACATTCCATGCACATATTAACCTGATTACAGAAAGGAAGGGGGATCTTTTTTCCTTCTGTACCCTGCTAATAATTTTCTGTCAAGTCTGATTTGGCTTTAGTTGCACGCCAAGTTCTTGTGATGTGCCCCGATCACCAGTAAACTAAAAACAGAAGGTGCTGCACGAACTCTGAGACAGGATACTCTGTCCATGAATACAGATGCTGCAGAATTCAGTTTCTTGCCAACAAGGAAGGCCAGTGACTTTCCTGTCTCTGACAACCAGCAGCCTGCCTCTGATTCACACAGTCAGTGAAGGAACACATGGAGAAAATTGTGGAAATAATTAAGGGTTCTTAGAGTTAACAGAAGCATTGACTCATTACATGGGGCTCCTGCCTCTAAAGGGAGTAAACCATTGTGCTTATTAGAAAAAAGAACAAACGATAACAAAGCATTTTAAAGTCCAATCATTTCCAGCTTTGGGTTAGACAGCTAGGTTTAAGAGCTGGTTAGGTAAGAAAAAAGATTTAAAGCAAGCAATATCATTTTGCTCTGTCTGACAAACAAATGATTTATTTCACCATATGCCAGGATAACCTGGTTCCTGGTACCCAGTGATAAAATTGTGTTCCCAGACAGTAGATCAAAGATCTAGATATTATACAGTTGTCCACATAGAGGTCCAGCCCCTGAAAAAGTCTGAATGTAGTTTTCACCTTTAAAACACATCAGAAGGCTATGCTGACTGGCACCTTTGAGAGCCTCAAGCACTAGAAAGTGACCAATTGCAACCCTGTTCACAAGTTTTAGAATCTTTCAAATTCAAGGTTTACTTGCCACAATTATAAGCAGAAAGAAATGTAGGCCTATATGATAAAGATACTCTCTGCTCTCCAGCCTTAGTTTCTCTGTACAAAATGGAAGGTGCCTAGCAGTTAATATATCCTAGAAAGGGTGTAAAATGCCCCAGACAAAAAGTAAATAAAAGACAGTTAACAGTCTACACCAGCCATTTTTTTAGTCTATGTTTGGCAACTATTAAAATCATTGGTTAATAAAGGCAAAGGAGGATCATTTTTAGTGATTTTTCTGTAAGACTTCAGACAGGTGTCCTGTCAAGGCACATTAAGACCTGGAGGATGTTTTTATCTGAAAAGGGGTTTGATGAGGTGATATTCCTATCAGCATTCACATAATTAAATGTGATGTTCCATTTTCCTTTAGTATGTCCAGTGAGAGCCATCAGGTTAACCCAGAGTCTGAATGTTCCAGAGTTACTTCCCCTTCTCCAGATGCCCCCTCCCTTAGAATAGGGGTATGGCTTTTATCCATAAAAAAATCATATTTTTGCTTTTCTTTAAAGTTTTACTATGTACATATTATACATAGTAAAATATATATTGTATATATATGGTATAATATATGTAAGATACATAAGTATTATCTATAAAAGTTTTCAGTTTGGGGGCTTCTTGCTAGGAAAAAAGTTTTTGTATTGTACATGTATACCTGTTGGTGAGTTTTTCCAGAACATGAAAATAGGAGTGGTATTTCTGGGTCATATGACAGACACACCTTCTCCTTTACTGTATAATCCCAAGAGCATTTTCCAGTTTATCTCCCATCAGTACGTTATAAGATCGTTTGTGAAATCAAATCTATAGGAACAATTGATATTTTCAGATGTTTATTGGATCTGGCAGATATGTAAGAGTAGATATCATTGTGCTTAGTCTCTTTCTCTGACTAGTAATGAAATTGTGCATTTTTTCATATATTTGACCTTTTAAATTTATTCTTATGGGACGTGCCCATTTAGGTTTTCTTTGCCCATTTAACTCCTTGTCTGTTGTTTTCTTAATGACTTATAGGAGTTCCTTGTATATCTTGACTATTAGTGCTTTGCTTATATATATGTACAAATGCTTTCCCATAATCTCTGACGTGCATATCAAATTCTTTACAGTGCCTTTTGATGCGCTGAAGAACTTCTTAATAGAGTCAAAATTTTCAGCATTTACTTTTAAGTAATTCTTTAAAAAGAAAATTTCTTCTACTAATATAAAATATTCTATATTATCTTCTCTAATAAAACAAAAAAAAGGTTTATTTATTTATGCATACAAGAGCTGGGATGTAGGCCAGAGGTACAGGAGGGTGAGAGGATTCACCAGAGACAGAGGAGCAGAACAGGCGGATTGACTAACATACACTACTGAGGGGAGCAGTGGGAGAAGCAGGAGAGGTGTGCTCTGCCATGTGGGTTACCTCCGTGGCTAGGGTTCAAACTCAATGCTGCATATAGCTTCATAGTGCTGAAACTTAATCCCTTGCGTCACCAATGGAGGCCCCTTTGTATTATCTTCTAAAAATGTGACTGTTTTGCTAAAAGAGATTTTACATCTATAATTTTAATCTATAATCTGATACAACATAGATTATATATTTTTTCATACCAATTGTTTCACTATCTTTTATTGAAAGGACCATTTCCTCCCAATGCTCTGAATTGCAACATTTGTTATGATTTGAGTATCCATCAGTTAGTGGGTCAGTGGCTGGACTCTTTGTCACTGTTTTATTTGCACATACATGTATCTCTTTCTACTGTTTCAATTACCTTAGTTCTATAACAATTTTTGATAACAGAGAAAACAGGCATTTCAGTTTCCTCTTCCTTTTGTATTTCCATCCCATCTTAGTTTGTTCAGGCTGCTTAGACAAAATATCAGAGATTGGGTGACTTTAAATGGCAGAAATTTATTTCTGACTGTTCTAGATGCTAGAAGATCAGGAAATCAACACAGTTGAGGAAGCATCTTCTATCTAAGTCACCGCCTTTTCATTGTATCCTCAGATAGCTCAGTGACTTCTCCTTTATAAGGGCACTATTCCAAATCACCTCCCAAAAGCCCCACCTCCTAATGCCATTCCTTTGGACTTTGGGTTTTCAACATGTGAATCTGGGCTGTAAACAAACATTTAGACCATAGCACCATACCATTTTTAGAATTAGCTTGTTGAGTGCTACAATATAGCTTAATGAGGTTTTGATTGGTATGATAGGGAATCTTATACATCAGTTAGAGGAAACTGACAATTTTGAAAAAGAACAAAGCTAGAGGACTTAGAGTACTTGATATCAAGACTTACTATGAAGCTATGATAATCAAGATAATATGGTGCATATTTAGATAAATATAGAGATCAGTGGTATAAAATAGAATTCAGAAGTAGTACCACATATATGATCCGTTGATTTTTCAGCAGAGATGCCAAAACCAAGGTAATTAATGGAGAAATGATGTCTTTTCAACACATATTGGAACACAATTGGATATCTGTGCAAAAAAAGCTCAACCTGACTTTCAACCAGTGCTTCACTTCACACACACACACACACACACACACACACACACACACACCTTCAAAGTGAATCATAGACTTAAATCCTAACCTGAAATTGTAAGATCTAGAAAAAATATTGTAGGAGAAAATCTTTATGACCTTAGTTAATACAAATTCCTTGCCTAAATTACAGCAAGTATATAAATAGGAGGAAAAATGACAAATATTACTTGAAATTTAAAGTTTCTTTTTTTCATGATATGTGTTCATAATATGGAAAGGTGGATGGTAAATTAACACGTGACTAATCCAAGATACTAGTTACAAGGGAAACACAGGATTACTGTGAGATACCAGCATACAATTTTGGTCTGGCAATAATGTACTACAAGATGCTCCCAAATATTAGTGGATGTGCAAAACTACTGAAATCCATGAGTATTGCCAGTGAGAATGTAAAGTGGTATAATGCTATAAAATAGATGGGCAGTGTACTAGTTACCAAGTGACTTAAAATACACCAGTGTATTCTCTCACAACTCTTATGAGCTAGGAATCTGGGCACAGCTTGACAGGTTTCTCTGTTCAGGATCTCTAAGAATGCATCAGTCATGCCTGGGGTCTCATCTGAGTTTCAGGATCTGCTTTCAAATTCATGTCATTGTTTGCAAGGTTCAGTACCTTGAGGGCTGTCAGACTGAGAATTTTAATTCATTGCTGGCTATTGGTTTTCCTATTTCTTGCTAATGAACTGTTCCATATGGCAGCTTACTTCATCAGAACCAATAAGGAAAAGAACAGAGTCTGCTAGCAAGACAAAAGTTAGTTTTATATAACATAATCATAGAATTGACATCCTGTCTTCTGTGCTGTATTTTATTGGTTAGAAGCAGGTTCCACCTATACTCAGGAAGGTATTACACAAAAACATAAATACCAGGATGTTGGGATATAATTGGGACTTTCTTAGAGTCTGTCTACTACAGGCACCTTTTTGTAAATGTATATGGTACATTTACTGTATGACCCAGCAAACCTATGCTTAGGTATTTACTTGAGAAAAAAGCAAGTGTATGGTAGCTTTATTAAAAAGTGTCCAAGGCTGGAAACAACCCAAACATCCATCAGCTGGTGAATTGGAAAATAAATCATAGTATAGTCTCATAGTGGAACATCATTCCATAATAAAAGGGAATTGTTGATACATGTAATACTATGGATGAATCTTCAAAGCCTTATGCTTAGTGAAATAAATCACACATAAAAGCTTACATGTTATATAATTCTCTTTGCATTATATTCCATGAAAGACAAAGCTGGGGTAGGTGGGGCACAGATTAGTGGTGCCTGGGCAGGGAAATAGGAAAGGAAGACAGCAAAAGAGGGGGTTTGGAGGGGTGTGATGGAAATATTCTATTGATTTTGGTGGTGGCTACACAACATATGCTTTTGTCAAAATTCATAGAACCGTACATCTAAAAAGGATGATTTTTCTTATGTGTAGATTACACCTCAGTAGCTCTGATTAAAAATATGTCTTTAGGGCCTCTCTGGTGGCGCAGCGGGTTGAGCACTGCATTGTGAAGCATCTGCTGCACAGAGTCACGAGTTCAATCCCTGGCCAGGGAGGGGACCCACATGGCGTGGCGGACCTCTCCTGCCTCGCTCGCTGCTCCCCTCAGCAGTGTATTTCATTTGATCTGCCTGTTCTGCTCCCTGCTCTCTCTGGTGAATCCTTTCACCTCCACACCTCTGGCCTGTACCCCAGCTCTAAATGCATAAATAAATAAATTTTTTTAAAAAGTATTAAAAAAATATGTCTTTAGTACTTAGGGATTTTTCTTTAAGGCAGTAGAGCTTGGTGTTTGACTAATGCATATATTTTATTTTGCTAATAAAATTCCGAAATTAAAAACTTCTTTGCCTTTTATTCCAAATGCTGACTTCTCCTTTATAAGACAAGAATGCGTCAATTTATATACCATTTACTGAACTGATTGAATATTCTGTTTATCCTTATCCTTGTAATTTTGAGTGCCTATTTATGCATAGAAACATGAAACTTAAAGAAATTGGAATGATCATTCTTAACTTATAAAAGCATAGTATAATCAGTATGTCTACTTGCTTCCTGAAAAAATACAAGAACTTTTAAAGATTATAATTCCACTTATTCTTTCTGAACCTAAATGCTAATCTTGTATATTTTAATTATATATTTAAAACTACACAATTATACAATTACTTTTATTATCGAGATATAATTGATATAATGTAAGTGTAGAATGTGCAAATATGATTTATGAATATATTGTGAAGTTTACAATTTGTAGTTAATATCAACCACATATAAGTTGTATTAAAATTTATTTAAGGGGGGGCCTCCCTGGTGGCACAGTGGGTTAAGCAACGCACTATGAAGCAAACCACAGCCACTGCAACACGAGTTCGATCCCTGCTGCTGGCCAGGAAGGGGACCCACATGGCACAGCTGACCTCCCCTGCCTCGCCTGCTGCTCCCCTCAGCAGTGTGTTTTGGTCCATCTGCCTGTTCTGTTCCCTACTCTGTCTCTGGTGGATCCTCTCACCCTCCGCACTTCAGGCCTGTACCCCAGTTCTTATATGAATAGAAAAATAAATCTTTAAAAAAATTTTTTTTAAATCGTTTCTTCTCACTTGATGAAATTTTTAAGATTTAATCTCTTAGCAACTTACAAATATATACTACAGTAGCGTTAGCTATCGTCGTGATGCTGTATAATGCGTCCCCACTTATTTATCCTATAACAAGAATTTTGTCCCTTTTGCTATCCTTCACTCATTTTCTCCACCCCACAGCCATAACTCTGCCAACCACCAATCTGTTCTTTGTATGTATAAGTTTGGACTTTTCAGAATCCACATATAAGTGAAACACAGTATTTGTCTTTCTGTTTGACTTCACACAGAATAATGCAATGAAAATCCATTTATACTATTATAAATGTACAGGTTTCCTTTTTTATTATGAAGGAAATGGACGTAGTATTTCCACTGTGTATGTATCATACCACGTTTTCTTTCTTCATTCATTCATAGATGAACATGTAGGTTGTTCTCATATTTTTGCCTATTAAAAATAATATTGCAATTAGTATGGGAAGTGCAGATTATTTTTCAATGTAGTGATTTACTTTTCTTTAGATAAATGCCCAGAATTGGAATGATTGAATCATATGGTAGTTCTTATTTTCTGTTATTAATCATATGGTAGTTTTAAATTTGGGGGGTACCTCTATACCATTTTCAGTAGTGACTGCATCTATTTTTATTCCCACCAATAGTGGAAGGACAATGATGCCCTTCTCTATATCCTTGCCCACACTTGTTACCCTTGTCTTTTGATAATAGACATTCTACCACATGTGAGGTAATATCTCACTATGGTTTTATTTCTGTTTCCTTATGATTGATTAGTATTGCTGAGGACCTTTTCATATATTTGTTGGCCAGCTTTTGGGGAAAACATCAATTCAGGTTCATTGTCCATTTTTTTTTTAAAGATTTATTTATTTATGCATACAAGCACTGGGGTACAGGCCAGAGGTGTAGGGGCGGTGAAAGGATTCACCACAGAGAGCGGGGAG